>JAPQWV010004734.1:0-27000 GCA_027422505.1 Craterostigma plantagineum
GATACTCGGGAAAACTGCATTTATCAGTTTATTTAGCGATGTTTCATCATCTTCAAAATAAATGGTTGAATTAGATGGAATCTGAATTTGATCAGTATCATCAACGCCTTCAGTGCCGTTGCCAACTCTTAATAGATATGAAGAAAATTCAGGGTCGTGCAGTGCCCGCATATTTTGGTGGAGCTTTATTTTCTCAAATTGATTCCACAAGGGCGACATAACTATGGACGCGTCTATAATGTCTTCTTTGGTACCCCTTGCAACAACAGGTAATGTTTGGCGAAAATCACCTCCGAACACAATAACCTTGCCCCCAAATACAACATTTGAATCCATAACGTCTCTCAGTATTTCGTCAAACTTCTCGATAACATCGCGTTTTGCCATCGTGGCTTCATCCCAAATAATTAGTTTTGTTACTCGAAGTAAATAAGCGAGCGTACTCTGTTTACTGATGTTACACGATTTCGAGCCACTCTCATCTAATGGAATTTTAAATCTTGAATGCGAAGTACGTCCTCCAGGAAGAAGAGATGCAGCAACGCCAGAAGTGGCCGTGGCGAGGGCTATATGTTTCGAAGACCTTATTGTACCTAGCAGAGCTTTGTACAAAAATGTTTTCCCGGTACCCCCCGGCCCATCGATGAAAAATACTCTTGGCAAATTATTATTGGCGTGATATAAGATTTTATCGTAAGCCATACGTTGTTCTCTATTTAGTTTCGCAAATGCTGAAATATCTTCCTCAATTACGGTAATATTTTGTTCAGCCTGCAGTTCTTTTGCTAGATTATGAGTGGAATTCAATTGTATACCTTCGCTTAGAAAAGGGAAATCTTCAATTCTTTTGCCCATTGAATACAGATGATACGTGATAGACTCAATTGCTTTTAGTTTTGTTAACTCAGGAGCAAGAGTTTTATCTTTTCTAAAATCCTCTGAAAGATAGTGTCCGAATTTAACCCATAGATCCTTTGGATTTTTCGGAGAACAATAAATAAGTAATGTGGCAAATAGTTGCCGCAAAGCACCAGGCATCAAGTACGTTATGCTTTCTGCAAGACATTCCTCACATGTGTTGTCGTCCTCCATTAGTCCTAACATCTGTGCAGCTTCCCTGAAGGTTTTGAGTATTTTTCCTTTAATAGTCCTTAAATGCTCAAAAGATGTTGGTCCTCTAACATGCATTAATAATAACCTCAGATAGAACCTCTCTCCTTCAGATGGATGGCAAGTTAATATACGCCCAATTACAGTTCGTTTCTTACGTTGTTTCCATTCTTTTATATTGGCATACCAAGTAAAATACTCTGGAAACTCAATATATAAACAATTCTTTGATTTTGCATAGTTATCATGCTCGTTCATGTGAAAGAATTGGGTCAACATAGTATTCTTTATCGATGGTTTGTCGATAATTGTCTGAAGATGTTGATCGCGAGAGAACGATACGACTTGTTCATTATCTAGATGTATCGGTAAAGAAATGACAGGAGGGTGCACATGGTTAAGGTCAAAACTGAAAATTCTCCACATTGCCTCGGGCGCTGATATCCATCTTGCACGTTGAAATGCTTTTATTTCATCAACTACTGGTTCGTCATCATTTGTGTTCAACGAATATAAAATTTTATCATGACCTTTATAAATGTATTTGTAGATATACTTAATGGCCTGAATTGTTGAGCATATTTCTACATTGATGTGACAATTAAATTTTGCAAGTAAATACGGATTGTGTGGTACGACCCAACGGTTATCAAGATGTGACCCTCGTATGTTAACATAACGACCATCATCTCTCCGACGATATATTGGGTAAGAGTTCTCTCCATACTTCGTTATTTCTGAAAAATCTTTAGGATATTTAAACTTGCACCCAACATTTGTTTTCATACAGGGACACTTAGGATTCAAAGTTCCACATGGCCCGTGCATCATATGTTTCTTTACTAATTGATATAAGTAGGAATTTGTATCTGCATCAGGCAATTCGGCGCAAACTAATGTATCAAATGCTTCTGGAGCAAATATCTTCGACGATTGACTAAGAATTAACAAGAAATGAGCGTGAGGTAAACCACGTTTTTGGAATTCAACTACATAAGCATAGGCAACAACAGTACCAAAAATTTTATTTTTAAATAACTCATTTTTTAAGACTTCTAGTTTCGCATGAAATATTCTTGCTACAACATCAGGTCTATTTTGAATTTCATCAGTAGACAAACATAATGCTTTTATTTCAGGCCAATTTGGATTTGTAGTAATTGTTAAAAAGATATCGGGTTTTCCATATCGTTGAACCAAAGACAAAGCATCCATGTATCTTTTACGCATGTCTCTAGGTCCGCCAATGAAGGAAGTAGGTAATATTACACGTTTTCCAACTTCAGAACCCCTCTGACAACCCTGAGCTACACTATCTAGCAAACCTTGGTATACCTCTTTACGCAAACGACTTTGGATTTCTTCATTTCTGTAAAAATCTAACCTTGACGTTTCTATTTTAATGTACATGTCTATAACATATTGCTGTAGAAGTCTACCAACATGTAGCAAATACGAAAAATCATTTTCCCTTACCTGCAACTTATAGCAATAATATTCACGACATGACACTGTGTTCTTCCCAACAACCTTCTCAGTAGAACCTAAAAAATAAATCAAATTATGCATATGCTAAAAAAAATAAATCATGAAGTGTAACCGAAACTCGCCAAACAATACCTTGAAGTTCACTCGTTAGAATATCATCAGCACCTTGTCCCAATTCTACACTCGACATACCTTCATTACATTGTACATCAGTCAAACATCGTTTATTTTGCTGATTTAATCTTTCCACTTTCCGACGCCACCCAGGTTCGCCGCTAGGAAAAATAAGAGGATATTGTAGCGGGTCATAACAACCATAATAATGTTTAATAATTTGGCTGGATGATCCTTTGGATATACTTGTATGTGAGGGCTTGCATCTTGATTAACACTATCTGATTCTAGCCATACTCCAGCAACTTGAGACGTATTTGGCCTATTAAAGACACGTTCATCTACTGCAGGGTCACTGTGTAAAGCAATCCTATAGTCACTTAGATCCGGAAAATTACTGAGATTTCTGAAGAATTTGACATATGGATTACATTGCAATATGTTAGCTAATTTTTCAACAACCGCTTCCTTAAAATTTGAATTAGCCAACATACGATTCGAGATTTCATGATCGGTGTCATAAAAGTATAATTGAAGATTTCTAGGAATTGCATTATTCGTCGGAACTAATGAATCTAAATAATGGTAGAGTTGACCTTGAACCCGAAACGTATAAATTCCATTGTTTCTTTTAGCTAGAGAACTATCATAGTGTACTCCTAATGAGGTAAATCCAAATACATTGTTGTAATGACGGACATATTGGCGAAAATGCTTGGCTTCCTCAAAATTACCCAAGTATAGATCTATCAAGTCAGATGGCATTTTCGCCTCGCATAATTTCACTTCTCCCGATGAACAACAAAATCCAGGGGATTCTAAGTAGACACGTCTAGCATTACAATACATACAATTAGACACAGTCGGTAGGATATCAGGTTCTGTAGCTATGCACCTTAAACGGCCAAGATTAGAGTTTATGGTCGATCGTGTTCTGCTCACCTCTTTGCGACGCATGTTTTTTGTTTGTCTTTTTTCTTCAAGTGAAGCATATTTTCTCTTACGACCTCGCACCATTCTATTTAGTAGGTATGTAATCGAAACGATACACAGGAAGAATAACAGAGTCGACTCACAAAATCCCAACCATATAAATGAAGGTGTTCCTCTAAATGGATTTACATTGTAGGGAGTAACACATATCTAACATTAGTTGTCTAATCGCGGAAAACAAAGGTAGGTGCCCTCGAATTATATATCATAGAGAAACGAAAAAACATACCTTTACTCCAAGTTCAAATAAAAGAAGGAACATTTTGCTACCCTACACCAACCAAAATAGAAGAAAAGAAGAAACATATGGTTTATCAAATAAAAGCAGATCGTATATATAGGGAATAACATCAGCGAAGAGGTATATATTTTAGACACAATATACCTGAGGGTGAAGTTACGATATACAGTACAGCAGCTCTAGACAAAGACAGCAACACATCCACAAGCCAATCACCTTGTTCCTGACATTTAATCAGTAAAATATAAGCTTAGCTACTCAGATGTTATCACATCTCTCATCATAAATTGTAGTGAAATATTAGGAAAAGCCACAAAGAAGATATACAAGATGTAAATCCAATTTTATTGCATGAAAACAAGTTTAAACTATGAACAAGGCACTTTTCTAGGACAGTCGACCAGAGCCACTTTTGACTATGAAAAAGTGAGTGATCGATATTATTTGATAACTCTCGAACAAGCTTTTACTGTATCAGATAAAGGAATGAAGGACTGAAACCATGTATTTTAATCCAAACAAAATGATTCTCAAATACGAAATTTTTGTTAGAACTGAAAATATAGCACAAGATAGTTAGCCCATATGCATTTGTGGATCGTAGCGTGAAATATAATTCACAACATGACTATATGATTTCTTCACCAAGTCATGTCCATAAAAACGGGGATTTACCTGGCCAAGCAGCGAAGCAATACAAGCAGCTACCAGCGAGCTAGGTGCCTAAGTCTTTTCCCTGAAAAAAATGGAAAGCGATTGATGTGGAAGCTAGATTTGTAGTAGCGAGCTAAATCAGCCCAAACAGAGTCAAGACAGAATACAAAATAATGGACAGACTTCTGCTCTACTTGGCTTGGATCTGCACGATGTCCCTTTGGTTGCAACTGAACGGAATCTGCCTCATATCGGAGAGAATCAGCGAGAAATCTAGCAACCACCCGCTGCAAAGAGCTGCCTGAAACCTGAAACCGACAGCTGTGAAATCGAAGTCACTACAAGTCGAGGAAAAGGTATAATGTTAGGGTTTACAGTAGAGTGCGAGGAAAGGAATTGCTGATGCGCGCGGGAATAGTTTGTGGGAAGCTGGCGACTTGTTTCGCTCTAATTGACTAATGGCTCGTGTGGACCAAGAGCACTGTGAGTTGGAAGATATAACGAAGAAGATGGAAGAGTATTTGGGCCTTTTGCTTTAGAAGATGGAATGGAAGAGATGAAGCAAAAATAGAAATATGTAGGGAGTGACGTTGATTTATTCCTTAATTAAATATATATAAATCTTTTACCAATAATTATCTTATATATTCCTTTTCAAAAAAAAAAAATAATTATCTTATATATTATACATGTATATTATGAGTGAGACACAGACATTCTCCCACATCTATTACGATCCTGTAAAATGTGGTTGTCCCATCATAGTAATTTGAATACATAACTTCTTCACATCAATACAGAACAAGTTACCAATATATTATAGCGTATCCTTGGAAGATATAATTTTATAATATATTATAGAAAATGTTACTGACATGCTTAAAATCTTGTGTTTCTCAGAACTAATAATGACACTTGGGAAACCTAACCGCCCACCACAAAAAAGAATTCAGTTGTACCATGCTTTTACGTAATGCCTTAAATGCTCTGACATCAATTGTGACCTGGAACTCAGAATTGCCAGTTTTAAATTTTAGCTATAAAACTAAAAGAATCACCGGTAACCTATCTTATAAACAGGCCGTATTCCCTCTTTTATAATAGTAGTAGATATAGTTTCCAAGGAATAGAGTTAATTGGCTGAGCTCGTCATTAGAGGGATAGTACGTATATGTCAACTTGAAATACATACTAAGTTAGAAGATTAGCCTCGATGGATTTGACTCAAACCGACAGTGAGGTGCATCTTTGACTCACCGAACTTGTGTGAATATTTTTTTTTTGTAGAAAAAAAGGTAATATGGAACTCATAAGAACCATCAAATAAATGAGAAGTCCTTCGAATGCTGGGACATCCATTTTAAAAAATTCGAGGCGATAAAGAAAGAAAAATACACCTTTAGAAAGTTAGCAATAAAAGATAATGTTAGAATCGCTTACTGTTTAGAGGGAGTAAATATACACTCGGTTCTTCTCTAAATATTTTCCATTTTTAGCTCGTTAGAGATTGTGACCGCAACCCATCAAAGAGTGAGCCTTCAGCGCGGAAGCGTATGCATGTGTTTGGGTGAATGCAAAGAGTTACTTTATGGAAGTTCGGAACTCCTCTTCTTCATCTCAATGAAGGTTTCACTTAGAAGATTCGATTTTATCCACACGGGCATACAACCTCCTAAGCTAAGGTCACAATTATATACAGCTAGCTAAACTCCTAAGTCAAACACTTAGGACAACTTTTTATGCCTGTCTAATTTAATAACATTTATAGCCCGTTGGAATAAAGAACAAAATTAGCCAGTCTTGTGTCTTTGAGAGGCTTCACATTCGATTTCGATTTCTATTGTCGCTTTATTGACTTGATTTTTGTAAGAGTTGAGTTCGTGTTCGCTCGTGCTTAGATAGTTCAAGTCGTCAACTTGAATTTGTTTGTTCCTTGTTGACAAACGTTATAAGAATGGGACAAACTGGCCTGCCCACCTCAATAATTATTAAAGTGCAAATTACGAGTCAGGCCGCAATTCATATTTTCAATTAGAAATAAGGACCCATGTAAGTTTCATTTATAGATAAGGATCCAATTTAAGATTCATTTAGAGAAAAGGACCATATGTTACCACAGATCCATGAAGTGTTATCACAGACCCATGAAGTGTTACCACGGACCCATTAAGTGGTACCTTAGACCCATGAAGTGGTACCACAGATCCATGAAGTGTTACCACAAATTCATGAAGTGGTATTGGGGAACCATAAAGTGTTTTTGAAAAAAACTGGGTCCTTAAAACTGAATTTTCTGACAGGAGTCTAAACTCTAATTGAAACTTAAATGGGACCTGAAACGTAAATGCCCTAGTATTAAATAGGTCTTTAACTTGCTTTTATACTCTTTTTTGTCTTTATTTCCTTATATATTTAGCTTTCAATTCAATTCAAACAGCCCTATCTTTGCAACTTTAAAAGTAGTGCATGCCTTTGTTTAATTGAATTCAATCCAACGTGTCGTGATACAATCTCGATAGGATTAGGTCCCATCGTGGATTTGATTTGATTTGATTTGATCTGGTCTTGAATTCGTATTAGTTACGATAATCGATTAGCCACAAGCACCATAATCAAAATCAGTAAATTCATTATTTGTAGCAAATAAGTATATACTTGAGGAGGCATGTTAGTTGTAACATGCGTAAACTAATATATATAATATAAGTCTTTTTTCACACTCAAATGTGTGTGCTATGTAGCATGTAAATGTATAATGATGCCACAATGAAGAAAAAATATGTAGTGAATAATTTTCTTTGAATTTTTTATAGTAAATTTAACTTAAATCCCTACCAGGCAACATATCTCTCACTTAACTCCCTGTGTCAGTAAGTTTTATCACATAAGGACCAACTAGAAACTTTTGTTTAACTTAAGGAATCAATTATAGTAAAATGACGTTTTTTACTTTATGCTTTTTATTTTCTTTTTTATTTTGTAAGACACACATTTTTTTAGAAGAAGGATTTCATTCATAAATCCAAATGGATAAAAAGATACAACAGACCAATAACCAAAATGTTAAACATAATTGACTATTTCTATTGCGTAATGACCAGTGATTGCACATTATCCGTTCTCAAATTCCCAAACAAGGGAAAACAACCCCGAAGGGAACTCCGCAAAGGGAGGAAAAACTCCCACTAGGGTAGGGAAGGCCCCCACGAAGGGGAGAAAAAACTCCTACGAAAGGGAGAACCTCCAACAAGGAGGAAGCTCCCCCGAGGAGAGAACACCACACGGCACAAACGGCCGGCCGGTGCGGGGGTAAGCCGGCAGCGGCAACGGTGGCAGTAGGCAGAAGGCGGCGGTGGATCCCTCCCGAGCCGGCTGAACCTCGGTCGACCTCGGCGGCGGACCTCACGCTGGCGGAGGCCGGGCGCATCGGGCTGGTGGGAGGTCGAGGTAGGTGGACGAAGGCGGTGATGGGGAGGCGGCAGCTGGAAATTTTTTTTTTTAAAAGAAAAACAGAACAACAACCAAGCCTCTTCAAACCATGGCGAAGGAGACGGAAGCGCGGCGGAGGCGGTCGGAGGCGGCACGATTTTTTTTTTTTTAGTAAAAAGTAAAGAAACAAACTAGAAGAGATAGAAAAAAGGAAATGGGAGCTCCTCCACCTCCAGAGAAGACCTTGCGGCGGCTAGGGTTTTTGGAGGAGGAAGATGGGTTTTTTTAGAGAGAGACAAACATGGAGCTTCCGTTTTTGGATAAGTTTAGTTGTAAGACACATTAAAGGGGATGAAAAGAAAAAAGAAAAAGAAACATTAAAAGCAAAAAAACGCATAAAGAGGAGGAGGAGGAGGAGGAGGAGGAGGAGGAGCAACGATCCTCGATTAGTCCAGATTTTGACGAGTAAGAAGAAGAAGAAGAAGAAGAAGAAGAAGAAGAAGAAGAAGAAGAAGAAGAAAATAGGAATCGTCAAGAAGAAAATAGACATCTGGGAAAAAGATATATGAGTTTTCGTATTTCAGTCATACTCACGAGCTTCGGTTGACAGAAATAATATCGAAATTTTGGGGTTGTTAAAAATTTTGGGGTTTTCTTGAAATTGATCTAGCCCAAATCGAATTGCATGTTCACTAGAAATTAATGTTGTTCCTTCCATTCTGCACTTTTTTTTGGGGTTTTGGTGATTGGTTATTTTTTATTTGGTTTGACGTATTTGTTTTGCCGTACTAATTTTATGTATATCGTGTACCAATTTACTTATTGTTCTGGTACCTTTTCTCTTATTATGACGTACCTTTATATGGTCTGTATTTAATTATTTGTCGTACCATTTGTGAATGAAAGCAATTATGGTTTTCTCTATTTAGTAAGCTTAACGTGGATTGTTATAATGGTTATGGTTCGCTTCGGGCCACATGTTTTGGCTTATTCCGAGATCGTGTTAGCTTATAATCTTCGTTCAACTGAGATCCATTTTTTTCATGTTGGTTTAATTTGATGGATATATTAAACTATTAACACACTGTTATGGGACAAATGATTATTTTCGTGACTGATACTGTAACAATATGAAAAAAGGTATGACAACCGTGTGTACAAGGCACGACAACTGTGTACAAGGTACACCAAGCTCTTTTTCAAGTGATACGCTAAACACATCAAAACGGTACATCATAGTAATAGCAATAAAAAAAGAGAAGAAAAATACAAAAAGTCATCTGTCAGGAATAAAACCTGACTTGTCAGAATTACTGATAGCTGACAGAATCATGTAGATAACTATATCTGCAATGTCAGTTAGAAATGAATTCACCTATCAAGAATCGTATAATGTCGGCTAATATCTTTCTTAATTTTGGTACGATAAGCTACTTAGTTGTGGTACCATATATCGCTACAATCAAAAACAGCTACAGACTGCTCAATGGTGTAAAATAAGTGGTATATTTGGTACAACTTATTAGATAAGCGTTTTACGTGGCTTTCAAATACTTTTTTTCCATAACATATTTTTTCATGCGTAACAACAATTGTGTGTTTCACATCGTATCATATTCGATGGAGTAATCCCTACACTCATCGTTTTATATTACAAATATCAAATATCATTTGAAGACGATGAAGGACAGCTTACTACCACTTAGTGTATGTAGCGACCCTATCCCTTCGCTACCTTTTCCTAACGTTAACTTATGTGACTACGATGTAATTTGAAAGACATATAAAAATGCGTATGAAATTTTTTCCTTTTTCATAAAGGAAGTCGTTCTTTACATGACAAAAGAATGCTTCAAATTCTAATTACATACAATTCCTAATTACAAGGGAAGTGTACAACTACACAGCAAAAAAATCTATGCGCCCGGCCTCACAGGTCGTCATCCATGCACACACAACCCCCAAAAGTCGTTGGAGGCTTCAAAGGATCGCCTTGCCACTAAGCGATCACATACCGTGTTCGCGTGCACCTACAACACATAACGTAAGGGGTGAGCGATAAGCTCAGTAAGTTGAAACTATGCATGAAATGCACGTGTCGTAATTTGCAAAGACATCCGCGTCAATGCTTTCTAGACTTCACTATTCTTCTTGTTCTCTCATTTCATATTGGGCCCTCGGATTTTCAATCTCACCATGCACCATCATGGAGCTCAAATCCACTAGGAATATACATACAGGTGACAGTACACACACTGAGAGGCTAACCCTAGTTCGCAATTTGCATTTCTTCATATGGCGCCTTTTCAATCCCAATGCGGTCCATATTGAGAAGCCATCGACGCTTTTCCAATCCCAATGCGGTCCATATTGAGCAGCTAACCCAAGCACACAAATTGCCTTTGTTCCGTAAGGCGCCTTTTCGATCCCAAATGCGGCCTGTCACGCGGACGCTTCACGCTGGTAGCCTACCCCGAGGTTGCCAACACCCGAGATATCCTCGGTGTCGCTTATTCCCTCAGGTCGCATCCTCCAGGTCGCACCTTCCGCCATGAGGGCATCAACCCAATCATAATCATTCGTATAATCGACGTCGCATCAACACTTCCATGGTAGCATAGGAGAGCCGTGACTCGACATTGAGTCGACAACAGATGCCCATATCGGCAAATATTCATTGCTCTTAGGCGATCTTGACTCATGCACGCTCTCATGTCCTAACTTGTATACTAAGCGTGCGTGCACATGATCATGTCGTGAATGATATGAACATGCATGTCATGTCATCATCAATAGTAAATAAATCATGTCACATTAGTTTCACGTTCTGTCAGAAACACAGTTAGTCACATAATTCATGCATATAGAAGTTACGTGTTGTAGTTGAAGTGAAGTCTCCACTTATCTGTCGTCCGTAGATTACTAGCTACTGACTCGGTGGAGACCCCAATTCACGACCTTAAGCACAAAATTATAATTTAGTACACTTACCAAAATTACCTAACTAGCTAAGATCTCGAATTTCCTAAGTATTTGAATATTATTTTCGACACTATGTTTGAAAGATAGTTATGTGAAAAGGATTTGTCAACTTCAACTCGTGACTTGTGAATTATACCTAACTCGTGAACTAATTTCGGCTCATGACTCGTGAAGTGTAACTCGTGAATTAACCTAGCCTCTTATAATCCGTGATCTTATATAGTTCATGGAATGCATGTTTCCCGCGAACCTTTCATGGTCATTCCATTTTGTGAAGTCACCTCGCGAACTTATATAGTTCGTGAAGTTTGTGCAGTTCGTGAACTAGTCAAACTTTCCAATTCGCGAAGTATTTCTTACTCCCTCATGGCTCACGCACTATCTTACACTCGCATAACTCGTGAAGATTACTCTCATAACTCACCAAGTTCTCTATCTCGCTTCGCAAAGTCTAACTTCTTTTCCTACTTCACGAAACAAATTTAGACTTCTTACAATTCGTTAAGTTTTCATGTCCTTATAATTCGTGAAATGCCCTATGGACTCACTTTGTGAACCCTAATTATCCCTCTCTTAATTTCGAAATACATATCTCACCCACATAAGCTTCGCGAACTTTTATAGTTCGCGAGTTCTGCTTCACTTGCGTATGATTCACCAAGCTCATTCTAATTCGCGAAGTGAAACCCTCTTACCCTAGTTCGCGAAGTCTACTTTCCTAATGGTTCGTGACTTATCAAGCCGTGAAGTCTAACTCGCCAAGTTGATCATTTCGCGAAGTCTACACTTTCCACTACTTAGGGTTCGTCACTTATGATTTCGTGAAGTCTAAATCGCCAATTTCATCTTAATTCGCCAAGTGAAACCCTCAAGTTATAGTTCGTGAAGCTTACTACAAACCTAGCTTACCTCGTGAAGTTCTTGATTCGTGACTTAACACTCTTTGCTAACTACTTTGTGAAGTACATGGATTCGCCAACTTTCCATGCCTACTTCACGAATTCATGCACTTGAAACCGCTTTGAATTCGTGAACTTTATTTCGCCTAGGGTTCGTGACTTGCTATAGACTCGCCAAGCTTAGCTTCGCGAACTAGGGGTCGCGAAGTTTAAACTTCACGACCTCCTTTTATTTCGCGAAGTCAAGTCCCCACAAATTCGTGAAGTGCTTCACCATGTTCCCTCGACTCGTGACTTTGATACTCACACTCATTTCGCAAAGTCTCTTAGCCCACTCCACTAATAACCCGCAAACTAGGGTTCGTGAAGTTCATTACATTGCGTCCTCAATTCGTGACATTGATATCCTGCAAACTACCCTGGTTCGCGAAGTCTAACATTCTACCTAATTACTTTGCCAGTAGCTAGGCTTCACCAACTAACTATGGCTCGCGAAGTAGCTAGGATTCGGCAAACATAGAATTCACAAAGTATAACTCCTCCCCATTACTTCGCGAAGTGCTCTTTTAATCCTTTTATAATTTGTGAAGTCATGGTATAGTTTATTCAATTCGCGACATTTGATACTTCAACACTTCGCGAACTCGAATACATTCCCTACCCACTTCGAGAACCCTTAAGCCTCTAGTCAAATTCGCGAACTTAACAATTCGGGAAGTCCATGCTGCGAGTCCGGCCACTTAACCCTTAGAGTTCGCGACCTCAATACCTAGCATGTGCTTCATGACTTGTCGAACTCGTGAAACCTCCTCAACTCGTGAAGTGCCCTAATTCACGACTTGCATGGGGTTCGCGAAGTTCGTCATATGGTTCATGGTTCGCGACCCCAACATGACAAACACCTTTTAATGGTTCATGGTTCATGTTTCATGGTTCGCGACCCCTTTTCTCAGGAACACGTTGAATGTCAACATGAACTTCAAACCCTAAAATCTATATCATTCTAAAACTCGAGCTTAAGCAGATTTTTCGTGTTCTAACCATTGTTGTAAAACTCGGCCTAGGCTGCCGCCTAGGCGCTAATCGGAGGTGTACCGAGGCGAAAACCACATAATCAGCCGATTATTTTCTCAAACGAGTTAATCCGCCTAATCGGCCGATTAATCGGGCCGATTCGATCTTTATCGACAAATAATCAGCATAATCAGCCAAAAAATTTAAGAGCCACAGGCCCACAAGCCCAGAGGCCCACAAGCCATTTACAAACATGGCAAGGTGTGAACCCAATCTATTGATGGTTATGTGGGTTTATATAGAAGAGTACCTCACCCTCACTACATTTCGTAATCGGTGTGGGACACTAAATAGAAAACTTCTCATGTGCCTTTTACTACACTATATTATATACTATCTTGTTTATCTATGGGTTTAATGGACCCATCACCCACATCAGGCCCAAGCATAAATTGAAATATAATGAACTGAATTATCTGACTTAAAATTATATTAGTAAAAGATATTTGTTTCATGTACTAGCATAATAAATTGAAATATTAAAAGATATTCACATTAAACAGAAAATATGATAATTACTTTGGACATCATCCCTGCCATTTTTTACCAAACTATTCTATTTCATAGTTGGAATTGATATTATTTATTTAAAGTTTTAGAGAAATTAGATATACTTTTAATTTGGTAGAGTATTAAGCATATTAGACATATAAATCCTATATTAGAATAGAAATGTAGTTTTTCTGTAAAGGTGCCATCTGTCCTCTACATTTATTTATTTTCTTTTTACTTAATAATAAAGACCGCCTAATTCCTGCCTAGAAACCGTCTAAGCCGACTAGGCGCTAGGCCCCTATCGGGCGCCCGACTAAAGCCTAGCGTATTTTACAACATTGGTTCTAACATCTTAAACATGGTAAATTCGAACTTATAACCTAATTACAAACTAAAAACATAAAAACGTTAATAAAACTTTCATACATTCCTTAGGCTAAGTTTCGATCTCTCTCCCTTCTCTCTACCTAGCGTTTTTAGTGTGGGAAACCCAAAATAATATCTCTTGTGTGTAGATATTTTAGGTTTAATAATCCTAAGGTTGATAAATAACAAAATAATTCTTATGCTAATGCTTATTCCAAATTATGCCTCACCTATTATGATATTATTTCTTTAATTCACCCTCATTCTATATTTTTCGAAAATTCCCTAGGAAGTTACATATTTCCTAATCACATAATGTACAAAATCCACAAAATCACATAAGCATGTAATTACATGTACAAAATTCATGAAATCATGCTGGCACATAATTAATCCACACAATTCATGTTAGTCACATAAGCATATCATTAATATAAGAAATTTACGCAGTCTCATAAGCATAAAATATGTGTTCAAATTTATTGGCTAATTGGCCTACGGTAGTGATGGCAATGGGGGGGGGGGGGGGGGGGGATCTAATCCCCGTCCCCAACCCCGTGATGCATTCGGGGACAAAACTGTCCCCGCCCCCATCCCCGTCCCCGCGGGGATTTAATTTTAAAAACAATATTTTATATAAATTTAGATAAATAAATAGGGTTCGGGGCGCGGCGGGGAACAGGGCAGGGATCCTCGCGGGAAATCATTCCCCGTCCCTGTCCCGCGGGGATAAAACCTCGGGGATTCCCCGCCCCGTTCGGGGCGGATCCCTGCGGGGACGGGGAATCCCTGGCCTAGGAATAGCCATTCTTTTAGATAAAACAGAAATAAGCAAATATATTAAAGAAAATATATATTGATGACACCGCATCTTAAAATGCTAACCAGGTTTTATATTACTGTAAGGGCTATACTATATTTCGATTTAAGTATGACAATTGACATACATTTACTAATTGCGTAGACGGAACTTTGTCTAGATTCACACATGGCAATCGTTGACCAGCTGAGCACACACACACACCAAAGTGAATAATTTTTTATAACGTGTATGTTCTTTTTCTTGCAAGTCGGCAGTGTAACTAAAGTCGAACGGCCTATTACTTAGCAGTGCCTTGAGACAGGAGCAAGTTTGGTTTCGCAGTGGAGTTGATTATTAATCAATAGTTAATAGTTATATGTACATCATGCTATGCCGATTAAATTTTTATCATCAAGTAAATTCGGATCCACAAATGTTGTTGTAAATCGGGCAACTAAAGAACCCAACTATTATTGTAGTGGGTCGTTCAGTTCCTTGTGGACTCGAAAAATCGTTCGGTGCAGCAGTAATAAAAATAACCTAGTAATGTCTCAATGGTATTTTTAATAAAAACAAAAAAATAAGCATTAACGAAATAAACAGAAAACGAAAAGCATTAATAAAATAGTGAAATTCGTATGTATTTAATACGAGTTATTAATTCGTAACGAGTTCGTATGCTAAAAAGACGACTTAGTGGTAAACGGGCCTCTGACCTGACGTGGCACACGTTACTCGCAGGCCTTTTCTACGAGTTGATAACTATATATACTTAATACGAGTTACTGCCCGTGGCCGACCAACTGCATGGGCACATAGTGTCCAAGTAACTCGTATATAATAATAGTGAGTTACTCGAATTATTGCAATAATTCGTGCAATAATGATAAACGTATTTTCTTACATTTATATTTGTTAGATTTAAGTCGTTTGTATGATAATTGAAGTCGTTTTGATTATTTCTGCACCATAACATGGTTTCACAACAAAATAAAACGTTTTACGGCAGTTTTGCGACAGTTTCGTATTTCTCAATGATCACGGGGTAAACGATGTCCGATGGACCTGAAATTTTAACCATAGATAGAGGACTCGTTAATCTTGAATCTGACCGAACGGATTTTCAATCCGAGGTCTAGAATGGGAGATATGAATTTTTGAATGTGCTGCTGTTTTGCAGAAAATTAGTCACGGCCGTGAAGCCCTTGTACGAGGCCGTGAATCGCACCAGAGAGCCATTTTCTTGCCCGATTGTGTCACGGCCGTGAACACTGACCAACCAGGCCGTGAAGGGTGCTTCATGGCCGTGAATGGAGGTGTTTGAGGCCGTGAATTCGGGCAGAAACCCATTTTCTAACCCCCGAACGCTTCACGGCCGTGAATGGTTGTGTACGAAGCCGTGAACACGGGCAGAAACATCATTTTCTTCATGCTTTATATTGTCACAGCCGTGAGAATGCATACAAGAGGCCGTGAACGTCTTTGTGGCAGCATTAAAAGTCAAGCACAAGATAAGAAACGATGTTAACTTATTTGGAACGAAAGTTGTATCAAAGTCAGAGCAAAGATCACGCTTGGAACAAGTTTTCTGTATAAGACAATATCATGGCTGCTCAAGATGGATTTTGGCTGCACAAATCAATGGAGATAGGATTCTTTTCATTTTGCAAGGCTCAAGAAAGATAACGAAGGAAGAAGAAACGAGATCTATATAAAGAGCCATTGTAATGAGAAGAAAGGGGGAGGAGGTACGTGAAAGATACCAATTTAAGCTCATATACAAACATACACGTTGCTTCATTAAAACTCAAGAACACCTACTCAGTCGCTCACCACGTGTTCGATCAAAATCCTCAGCGAAGAACGGGATTAACTTCGAAGTCGAATTCAGGGAAGTATTGATGATATATTCGATGTTGATTACGTGTTTTGTTGTGTGGATAATGAGTAGCTAAATCTATTGTATTTGAGATGAGATGAACCCTAGCGAGGTCGATCGTATGTTTACGCGTGGTTGATGTATTGCTATTGTTACGACTCGTTTATGAAGCATATTATTTTGATTATGTCTATGTGATTGAAATCATCTAGTTAGCTTGATCATGTCTATGTGTTTAAGTTAACGTAGTCCGGGAAATCGTACGCTACGCTCGAGAGAGGGGCGAACGATTAGACCACTCGTAAACGAGCGGAATAAACTCATCGCTAGAGATAGGTTGAACTACCCCGCCGGATTAGAGTCAAATCTAATAGTGGGATTCACCGTGTTTTTAATGCAATCTTCGGTTAAGTAGTTAGGGAAGCTTGCCCGGCTATTTAGTTCGTTGATTAGTTGTTTGCGAGTCTCGTATGATAAGGCGCAGTTTCGTCAGTCGTATGAATTCGTACGCATGTTGTAGGAATCTTCACGGTCTAATGATAACGTTGCTTACATGTACTTGATATATGTGTGGGTCGAACTAGGGGGATTCGAAGTCTCAAATACGTTTGTTTCCACAGAGGTTTTCTTCTCCGTACTACCTTATTAAGTTGTATTTTCTAAGTGTTGTTATTTACCGTTTCAACAATCAAGCATTTGTACTAGGATATTTAATCGAAAGTTTTTTCTAAGGTACATTGTTCTCTTGGGATTCGATACTCGAATACTTGCTACATATATACTATTTCGATAGGTACACTTGCCTGTTGAGCGTAGGATATTTTGTTAGTGTTCGTTTTATTTTATTACTCGATCCGCTCGATCAAGTTTTTGGCGCCGTTGCCGGGGAACTATCGATATTAGAGAAACCGTAGTTTATTATTCTAGCTATTTATTATTTAGTATCAAAATCTTCGTTAATCATATTTCTTTTGGTCTAGGTTCGTGTACGTTGGTGCATGACCCGAAGGAACCCTACACTACCAATAGTGGAAGGAGACCCGGAGATCGAAAGGACTTTTCGACGCAACGTGCGGGAAAACGCAAGGCAAGCCGAAATGGCGACTCAAAATAACAATGAAATGCCATTAGCAGTGCAAGAACCACCAATGAGAGAACTTTGGAGAAACAATGCCGTAGGAACGATTAGTTCGGCGATAGTACTTCCTCAGGTACCGAATAATTTTGAGCTCAAACATCATTGGCTCCAAATGCTGCAGGCGACAGCTCAATACGATGGACTCTCCGAGGAAGACGCTTATCGCCACATCCGAGACTTCTTATCCGTCGCCGACGCAATACGGGTACAAGGCGTAAGCCCGGAAGCCATTCGACTCTACCTATTTCCATTTTCTCTACGCGGCACTGCCAAGGAGTGGTTCAACCTACTTCCCGAACGATCTATTACTACGTGGGACCAGATGCATGCCACCTTCATCAATTATTTCTTTCCACCTTCGAAGGCGCTCAAACTAAAAATGGACCTCACGGCGTTCAAGCAAAAAGAGGGCGAGAACTTGTACGACGTATGGACCAGATTCAAAGCGCTCTTGAACCGATTCCCTCAACACGGGATGACGAAAAGTGAGCAAATTCAGCGGTTCCACGAATCGTTGAACGACCATACCGTACAATTATTGGATGGAGCATGCAACGGAGGCCTATGTAATCTCAGCGCTACGGAGGGCTGGAATCTTATTGAGGACTATAGTGCAAATAGTTTTCGACGAGGGAGTTCAAGCAATCGAGGTAAACCTCCGGGGATGTACGACGTCGACAACACCACTGCAATAAATGCCAAGTTCGACGCCCTACAACAACAAATGTCAGCGACTAATCTTCAAATGCAGACCTTGATGAACGCGCTCATGCCTAAGCTAGCAACGAAGCCGGCCGTCAACGCTGTCCAATTACAACCTGCCCCGATGAACCCCGTAGCTGGTGCGCCTTCTCATTCATATCAGACGTATATTCCGCCATGCGCTACATGCGGAGGAGGCCACGACGCAGCTCACTGTCCCGCTGCTATTACGACTGAGCAAGTCGATTACATGGGGAATTACCAAGGTCAGCGAAACTTCGTTCCAAATCGAGTTCATCCGAACCTGGCCTATGGGAACCAGCAACAAGCTCCACCGGGATTTCAAAATCAAAGGCCGCATGGATACCACGGTGGAAATTCTGAAGTTGTCCCTGAAGGTCGCAATGATAAGCTGGAGGGAATGCTCGAGAAGCTAATGGGAAAGCTCGACTCTCGCATGGATAGTCAAGAGGCACGGTTGCAAAACACTGAGTCTTCCTTGCGCGCCTTAGAGAAACAAGTTGGACAGATTGCCGAATCAATCCAACAACGTCCTTCCGGTTCATTACCGAGCTACACCGAGATTAATCCAAAGGACCACCACGTAAAGGCGGTAACGCTTCGTAATGGGAGAGAGCTCGAGGAGGTGCAGAAATTGAAGAAGAAGAATGTTGATCCCGCAAATGCAAACATCGAGGCCGACAAAGAAGAAGAGACCGTACCTAAGCAACCTGTCAAGGCGTATCAACCAAAAATTCCATACCCAGCGAGGCTTAAAAGGGACATCGTTGACGATCAGTTTGGTAAATTTCTCGCAATTTTTAAACAATTACATATTAATTTACCTCTTGTCGAAGCTCTTGCACAGATGCCCCGCTGGGCAAAGTTTTTAAAGGATCTTATCACAAATAAACGCAAGCTCGAAGACGTGTCCACGGTCGAACTACGAGGGGAGTGCTCCGCGATCGTACAAAGCAAAATTCCGAAGAAGTTAAAAGATCCAGGGAGTTTCACTATACCTTGTTTAATAGGCGATCTTGTAGTACATAAGGCATTGGCTGACTTAGGTGCTAGTATAAATTTAATGCCTTATTCGATGTTCAAGAAACTCGGCTTAGGAGAACCCAAACCTACTAGGATGAGTATACAATTAGTGGATAGATCTGTTAAATATCCTAGGGGTATTATCGAAGACGTTCTTGTTAAAGTTGATAAATTTATCATTCCTGCAGATTTTGTAATTCTCGACATGGAGGAAGATGAAAATATTCCTCTAATCTTAGGAAGACCCTTCCTCGCAACAGGAGGAACCATGGTCGATGTTCGTAACGGAACATTGACATTAACTATAGATAGTGAGAAAGTGACATTTGATATGGCCGAGTCCATGAGTAATGCCGAGAAGTTAGATGATAAGTGCTTTTATATCGATGCATGGAATGAATTTTTGTCTTTGCAGGGACTTTCGCAGCCCGATTCATTCAGCTCAAAGCAAGAAATAGAGGAAAACGAGGAACTCCATAAGGAAGAACCAAACGATGACCTACCCCTCGTCGTTGCCCAAGCAGATGTAGATGAGAATGTCAATGAGGAACCAACGATCGAGGTGCAAAAGAGCAGCGAAGAAAATCGTGAGAAGATCTCGGTCGAGGAACCACCAACGCTCGAGCTCAAGCAATTGCCCGATCACTTGGAATACGCTTTCCTCGAGGAAGGTGCAAAGCTTCCCGTAATCATCGCGTCAAATCTGGAGAAGGAGCAGAAACTCATGCTCTTAGATACACTACGGGAGCACAAGAGGGCACTTGCATGGAAGATATCAGACATCCGAGGAATTAGCCCGACCTTCTGCATGCATAAAATTCTAATGGAGGACGACTTCAAACCGGTGATACAACACCAGAGGCATCTGAACCCCAACATGAAGGAGGTAGTTAAGGCCGAGGTAATTAAACTGCTCGACGCAGGAGTGATTTACCCAATCTCGGACAGTGCATGGGTGAGCCCAGTTCAGGTAGTGCCGAAAAAAGGAGGAATGACAGTTGTGCCCAACGAGAAAAATGAACTCATTCCGACGAGGACTGTCACGGGATGGCGAGTTTGCATTGACTACCGCAAATTAAATGACGCAACGCGAAAAGACCATTTTCCTCTTCCTTTTATTGATCAAATGCTTGAACGGTTGTCTGGTCATGAATTTTATTGCTTTCTCGATGGACTTTCAGGTTATTTGCAGATTCCCATTGCACCCGAGGATCAAGAGAAGACGACGTTCACGTGCCCATTCGGGACATTCGCCTACCGACGGATGCCTTTTGGACTTTGCAATGCTCCAGCCACCTTCCAACGTTGCATGATGGCTATCTTCGATAAACTAATAGGTGACGGAATGGAGGTATTCATGGATGATTTTTCGATTTTTGGTGACTCGTTCGAGGTATGCTTATTTAATTTAAAGAAAGTACTTCAGCGATGCGAGGAAACAAACCTTGTGCTAAATTGGGAGAAATGCCATTTTATGGTAAGAGAGGGTATTGTTTTAGGTCATAAAATATCGTCGAGAGGTATCGAGGTAGATAGAGCTAAAATAGAAACCATAGAACGATTACCTCCACCTTCGTCTGTAAAGGCAATTAGAAGTTTCCTAGGACATGCGGGTTTTTATCGTAGATTTATCAAGGATATTTCTATAATTGCTAGACCTTTAACTCGTTTGCTTGAGAAAGACGTGCCTTATGAATTTACACCCGAGTGCATGAATGCTTTTACTATACTTAAGGATAAGCTAATTAATGCCCCTGTTATGGTAGCTCCCGATTGGAGCCTACCGTTCGAACTAATGTGCGATGCGAGTGATTTTGCAGTAGGTGCAGTTTTAGGGCAGCGACGGGAAAAACATTTTCAGCCGATACACTATGCAAGCAAAACTCTAAACGAGGCCCAGGCGAATTACACTACCACGGAGAAGGAGTTGCTCGCAGTCGTGTTCGCCGTCGATAAGTTCCGTCCATATCTCGTTCTCTCAAAAGTCATCATATACACGGATCATTCAGCCCTCAAACACCTCTTTGCAAAACCGGATGCAAAACCGAGGCTTATCCGATGGATTCTGTTACTCCAAGAATTCGACGTAGAATTCCGTGACCAGAAAGGTACCGAGAATTGTGCAGCTGATCACTTGTCAAGACTTGAAGACGCAACCCACGAGGCTATCAACGAGGAAATAATCCGAGACCACTTTCCCGACGAGCATCTATATGCTATACGTGAGGTATTCGATGAAACCCCATGGTATGCCGATTTTGCTAATTATCTTGTCGCTAGAATCATGCCAAAGGGATACACAAGTCACCAGAGGAAGAAATTCTTCTCAGACTTGAAGTATTATTTTTGGGATGATCCGTTTTTGTTTAGGGTTTGCGCGGACAAGATAATCCGACGATGCGTGTCCTTTCCCGAGACGGTTAAAATCTTGAGCCATTGTCATTCGGGGCCATGTGGAGGACATTACGGAGGTAATCGAACTGCACAAAAGGTACTTGAATGTGGTTTTTATTGGCCTACGATATTTAAAGATGCTCAAAAATATGTAGAGGAATGTGATAGGTGCCAACGGACAGGTAATATTTCTAAGCGAAATGAAATGCCTCAGAATTTTATTCTTGTATGTGAAATATTTGACATATGGGGCATTGATTTTATGGGTCCGTTTCCTACCTCTTTCAAGAATCGATATATCCTAGTTGCAGTTGATTATGTTTCAAAATGGGTAGAGGCACAAGCGCTGCCCACTAATGATGCTAGGGCTGTCGTAAAATTTTTGAAAACATTATTTTCTCGATTTGGCTCACCTCGTTGCATTATTAGCGATAAAGGTACGCATTTCTGTAACACTCATTTTGCAAGGACGCTTGAAAAATACGGCGTGAAACATAGTGTTACCACAGCGTACCATCCTCAAGCGAGCGGCCAAGCAGAAGTCGTAAACAGGGAGCTAAAGCGTATACTCGAAAAGACCGTGGAGCACCATAGGCGAGATTGGCCAAACAACTGAACGATGCTTTATGGGCGTACCGGACAGCCTACAAAACGCCTATCGGATCCACACCATATAGACTTGTTTACGGGAAATCTTGTCATTTACCCGTCGAGCTAGAACACAAAGCATATTGGGCTCTAAAGAAACTTAACTTTGATTTGAATCTTGCAGGTGAAAAGCGAATGTTGCAGGTCAACGAGCTCGACGAGTGGAGACAAATGGCTTACGAGAATACCCGCATCTACAAGGAGCGTACGAAGCAATATCATGATCGGAAGATCATGAAGCGGGAATTCCAAGAAGGCGACCAGGTCCTGCTGTATAATTCGCGGCTGCGAGTATTCCCGGGCAAGCTAAAGTCGAGGTGGTCGGGTCCATTCACGGTGACCCGAGTGTTTTCCTACGGGACGGTCGAGATCACACACCCAGAAAAAGGGACCTTCAAGGTGAACGGGCAGCGTCTCAAGCATTACTTTGGCGGTGACATCGAAGCGCTTGGAAAGGAAACGATTCACCTCCTCAACACCATACAACGCTAAAATCCTCCGAACTATGTCTAGCTAAAAGACATTAAAGAAAGCGCTACTTGGGAGGCACCCCAAGCCTATCCTATATTTTACTTTTATTTTCCTATGCGCATTTTTTTTCTAGTTTTTATGTTTCTGTTTTTCGATGATCGCAGGGAACTCAAAATCTCAAGTGTGGGGAAAAGCCGTACAAATCATGCACACCGGACTATTCAGGGAAGTTTGCTTATCTATTTATTTCCTCTTCCTTGTGTTACATAATTATTACGTTGAGGGCAACGTAAATCTTAAGTGTGGGGAGGGAATTTCTGCGAAATTGATGCAAACATCTTATATGTGCATGACTTGATTTTTGATACAAATTTTTTTCGAAAATTGGCATAAACTTTTTCGAAAATCATGTTTCCTTCAATCAAAGGATGATTTTATGTTAGAAATCTTGTGAGTAATGAGGATACATATGCGAGTCGACTTCTTTCTTACATAGATGAACTTAGCGATACCTGATGGATTCGTACACATAACCCTATTTTTGTGAGATTTTTGAGCCTACGAGCTTTTTGCTCATTTCTTTGGTTGTGTGAATCATGCTTAGTTTATTTCTCTTCAGAACTTGCTTGTGTATTGCGTTTTGAAACTACTTGACGTGTGATTGCGTGAAAATGAGGAAGGCATTAGGAATTCAGTCCATAGCCAAAGTATCCGACCACGCTTGATCACCGTAGTTAGCCACTTTGAGCCTGAGCCTTTTATTTGTGAAAAACCGTATTATAAATTGCCGACCCTGATTAAGCCTTCAGACAGAAACCCATTGGAGCGATAGTAGAAGTGGAAGTTGATTGCCGGATTTAAGAAGCGCAACCCGTACTTAATTTCCGAGCTTATGTTCAAAAAAAAAAAAAAAGAAAAGAAAAAAAAAGAAAAGAGAGAAAAAAAAGAAGATATATGACTAAGAACCCTTCCTCCGATAATCTTTCACTCTCGAAACCACCTATTTCCTAGATCGAGAAGTCGAAAGAAGAAGGGCTTGGTGAAAAAAAAAAAAAAAAGACGAATGCAAAAAGAATGGAGGTGATGGACGAGAACGATGGATTTGGCGCATTCGAGATGATGGCATTATTCCGACACGACTATTGCTCATATCCTTTTTACGCTTATTCATCACATTTCTTACATATCTCAGCAATATTACTACCCGATAAAGTCCTTCTGATTCACGCTTGATCATTGAAAGTGGTAGATTTACGAATCATTTGCAAGCTTATGGTAGGGATTAGATTAGTGCATGACCCGAGAGATATCACCGACATCTTAACCCATACACTTAGTGATTTGAGTGAATCTTTGTGAGGTGCGGATCTTGATAGGTATTTCTAAGGAAGTCGTGTGGTTAGTTGTTGATTTCGAATATGCCTTCCGACTTTACTTGCATTATCTCCTACGTGATTTCGTTCTTAATTGATACGTTGCATGATTTTATACTTTGATATGCCATTTGCATTTATTTGCTTGAGGACAAGCAAACGCTTAAGTGTGGGGATATTTGATAAACGTATTTTCTTACATTTATATTTGTTAGATTTAAGTCGTTTGTATGATAATTGAAGTCGTTTTGATTATTTCTGCACCATAACATGGTTTCACAACAAAATAAAACGTTTTACGGCAGTTTTGCGACAGTTTCGTATTTCTCAATGATCACGGGGTAAACGATGTCCGATGGACCTGAAATTTTAACCATAGATAGAGGACTCGTTAATCTTGAATCTGACCGAACGGATTTTCAATCCGAGGTCTAGAATGGGAGATATGAATTTTTGAATGTGCTGTTGTTTTGCAGAAAATTAGTCACGGCCGTGAAGCCCTTGTACGAGGCCGTGAATCGCACCAGAGAGCCATTTTCTTGCCCGATTGTGTCACGGCCGTGAACACTGACCAACCAGGCCGTGAAAGGTGCTTCATGGCCGTGAATGGAGGTGTTTGAGGCCGTGAATTCGGGCAGAAACCCATTTTCTAACCCCCGAACGCTTCACGGCCGTGAATGGTTGTGTACGAAGCCGTGAACACGGGCAGAAACATCATTTTCTTCATGCTTTATATTGTCACAGCCGTGAGAATGCATACAAGAGGCCGTGAACGTCTTTGTGGCAGCATTAAAAGTCAAGCACAAGATAAGAAACGATGTTAACTTATTTGGAACGAAAGTTGTATCAAAGTCAGAGCAAAGATCACGCTTGGAACAAGTTTTCTGTATAAGACAATATCATGGCTGCTCAAGATGGATTTTGGCTGCACAAATCAATGGAGATAGGATTCTTTTCATTTTGCAAGGCTCAAGAAAGATAACGAAGGAAGAAGAAACGAGATCTATATAAAGAGCCATTGTAATGAGAAGAAAGGGGGAGGAGGTACGTGAAAGATACCAATTTAAGCTCATATACAAACATACACGTTGCTTCATTAAAACTCAAGAACACCTACTCAGTCGCTCACCACGTGTTCGATCAAAATCCTCAGCGAAGAACGGGATTAACTTCGAAGTCGAATTCAGGGAAGTATTGATGATATATTCGATGTTGATTACGTGTTTTGTTGTGTGGATAATGAGTAGCTAAATCTATTGTATTTGAGATGAGATGAACCCTAGCGAGGTCGATCGTATGTTTACGCGTGTTTGATGTATTGCTATTGTTACGACTCGTTTATGAAGCATATTATTTTGATTATGTCTATGTGATTGAAATCATCTAGTTAGCTTGATCATGTCTATGTGTTTAAGTTAACGTAGTCCGGGAAATCGTACGCTACGCTCGAGAGAGGGGCGAACGATTAGACCACTCGTAAACGAGCGGAATAAACTCATCGCTAGAGATAGGTTGAACTACCCCGCCGGATTAGAGTCAAATCTAATAGTGGGATTCACCGTGTTTTTAATGCAATCTTCGGTTAAGTAGTTAGGGAAGCTTGCCCGGCTATTTAGTTCGTTGATTAGTTGTTTGCGAGTCTCGTATGATAAGGCGCAGTTTCGTCAGTCGTATGAATTCGTACGCATGTTGTAGGAATCTTCACGGTCTAATGATAACGTTGCTTACATGTACTTGATATATGTGTGGGTCGAACTAGGGGGATTCGAAGTCTCAAATACGTTTGTTTCCACAGAGGTTTTCTTCTCCGTACTACCTTATTAAGTTGTATTTTCTAAGTGTTGTTATTTACCGTTTCAACAATCAAGCATTTGTACTAGGATATTTAATCGAAAGTTTTTTCTAAGGTACATTGTTCTCTTGGGATTCGATACTCGAATACTTGCTACATATATACTATTTCGATAGGTACACTTGCCTGTTGAGCGTAGGATATTTTGTTAGTGTTCGTTTTATTTTATTACTCGATCCGCTCGATCAAATAACTAGAGTAACTCGTATGTATTATTTACGAGTTACGGACGACTTGCATGGCGGTGCAATAATGCATATATCTCGTATTTAGTACATACAAGTTATATCTCTATAAATACCACTCTTTCGACGTGTAAACCCCAACACGTATAAGATTTACTTCTCCATAAATACCCCACCACTTTCGATTTTTAAAACACAACACAAAATGGTGTCGAGTCATGTACAAGTCGTAGTATATTTCGGCGGTGAAATAATTCAATCATCCGATTCTACCATTAAATATATTATTCGTCCTATTGCGTATAGGCTAATCGTCGCAACACCAGTTTTTCGGAGTTTATGTCGTTGTTGTTCAAAATTATGGGTGCTGATAGCAGTCGTTGTTCGTTAATTGTCCAGGCGAAAAATGAAAACTTTCAACATTCCTGCCTCTTTCATCAGTTATTCCAAATCTCCAACGACAACGATTTACAATTTTTCATCCATCCCGATTCGGAGAACAGTTGTGTTGAGGTTTTTGTTGACATAATTGAAAATTCAAATTTTGATTTGAATGAAGAGCCTAATCGGAATTTTGAGGTTCGTTTTCGAGTTATACCTGTCCTGATTTTCTCGACATTCTCTCAGTTACGGCAGGGTTCAGTAATGTTTCTCTGGAGATGCCGGC
>JAPQWV010004735.1:0-27000 GCA_027422505.1 Craterostigma plantagineum
CGCCCTCAAAAACTGTACCATTGTCGCCTTCCAGGTTGAAGATACGGTTGATGACCCGCCTTGTTTGTACTTTCTTGAAGAAATATGATGTACATTGATCCCCATCTTTAAGCCAGTGGAGTTTTGCTCGTTGTTGCAAGTCCGATTGTTCAATATGAACCGCCTTAGAGTAGAGATTACGACATATACGTTCCAAACGGTGGATAGCTACTTCTTGTGGATAGCTAGCAGAGAGGGCCTGGCATGTAGCAAGGAGTTTTTTAGCTTCGGCCACATTCCGTTGGAGATTTCCCTTAGCTCTTCGCAGATCTTTAATGTGTGGTTTAAGCATCTTTAGACGGGATACCACAGTAAACATAGGGAACCCCGTGACGTGGATGTTCCATATTTTCTGCACAAGGGTAAAAACCGCATATCGGTCGTAAGGAAATTGTCAAAGCGGAAGTACGTACCTTGTGTTGTGTTTCTAGAAGCCCATTCCAAAATGAGAGGGCTATGATCAGATGTAGATGGAAGTTCGCTCCTATATTTAATATCGCCATAAGAGTTGAACCAATATGGGTTTGCCACCATTCGATCCAATCTGCGCCAAATTCCAGCGTCTCCACTCCTCTGATTATACCATGTGAACCAAGAGCCCGTTGAAGGCAGGGAGATCAAGTCCGTGGACACAAGACAGCTTCGAAGGTCGTGAAAATCAGATGGATCGGGGGAGCCACCACGAGCTTCATTATGATGAACAACAGCATTAAAATCCCCCAAAACCAGCCAAGGGACGTTCGATCGATCAACCGAAGTAGCAATAAGATTATCCCACAATACCGTCTCTCATCCCTTGAGTTAAGGCCATACACAAAACTCACAAAAAATTCCTCTAAGTCTGCAAGAGAAGAGACCTTACAATGGATAGCTTGAGAGGAACTTCCCATAATAGTAACACGAACGAACCGCGGATCCCACCCAATCCAGATGCGTTTGCCAGGGTCCGAGTTGTAATCGAAAAACCAATCCCAATGTGAACGAATAGATTCAGATATCAATGAGGCATTAGATTCAGCTACCCTAGTTTCAAGAAGTCCAATAAGTAATAAACCATTTTTCGAAATGAGGTCGGCCACCGCCCTCATGTGGTCTCTTCTGTTGAGACCCCGTACATTCCAAACACCTAAGGGTATCATAAAGAGGGTGGGTCAGGGGCTGCTATAGGACCCCGGTTTTGTTCGCCCTCATCATCAAGACCTACAAGAGCATTGAAAGGGTTAGTATCTATGGAATCGTCATCAATATGTACCGTACTAGTGGGTCCCTCTCTTGTGTTTTGATTCACGTTTGGTGGTTGTATAGTGTCCGTCAAAGTGATTTGTAGGGGGTGCTGCTCTCTAAATGGGGGGGTAGGATATGAACATTTTCCCCTTTCTCTAGTGACTTCCATTGCTACCATAGCGTCCTTTACAATCTTCCCTTTTCCGACACTTAGCCATTGCAGTTGGGGGGTTACTGGTTGGCAAATTGTAGAGGCTTTCACAGCTTGATTTATGGGCTGATTCTTGGACTGTATCTTATTCGGTGGTCTTGAAACCATTGGAACTTTTGGAGCTTTTCCTTTGTCATTCCGCCTCCATTGTTTTTGAGGTTGTTGAGGTCGTACTTTAGGTGTTGCTTTCAGCTTGTCAATTGCCTTACTAGTTGGGCAAACGGCTGAGGTGTGTCCTAGGTTAGAGCATGAGGTGCATCGTGGGGGTCTCCACTCGTACTCGACCGGTATCTTAATTACCCTATGTTCCCCTCCCACTGAAGTAGGCAGTCGTAGATTGAATGAGTCTAGATATGGCTCGTCCAGCTTTTTGATCACACAAACCGGGCATAGTCAATACGCTCCATAGATGTCGTAAATGCATCAGGGAAAAGTGGCTTACCAACGGCACTAGCAATGAGCCCTAGTCCTTCTTTGGTCCAATATTCAGAAGGAAGATGGAAGAATTTAACCCAGGTAGGGACTTCGTTGTGTTGTTTTCGTTCAAGTGTCATGCCCAATTTCCATTCCTCCAGAAAAAGGGTTGGCCATTGAATATCCAAGGGCCTCCTTCAAGAATATGGTAATTTCTCCTTGATAGACTCTCTCAGACCCGTCTTTTTCTTCTTCGTTTTCCGTTCACCCCTTCTCCTACTCCCTCTTCCTCCTCCTCGCTGGACTGCATACAGAAGTCATAGTTTTGCATTTAGCTTAGTCTCAAGTTGCAGATTAACCAATCTTACATGAATGGAGATTTCATGAAAAAAAAAAAAAGCTTACAGAGCTAGAGTGGCTGTGATGACGGTGGAGCTCCGCCGAAGTATGCTGCTTGTCCTCCTTATCCGCCGGGCTGTTCACCGTCACGACGACGTCATCCTTGTCGGCGTTGGTCTTCTCCCCCTTCTTCTTCAACAAGTCGAAGCATCCCCGCTCTTTGTCTCCGCCGGAAACTCGCTGGCGGTGTCATTTGCATGCTCTTGCGCCATAGTTGGATGAAGTAAAAAGTAGTAGCTGCTGCAACTGAAAGTGAATGAGGCTACTGAATATATATATACAAGTGGAGTTTGATGAAATCGAAGTGGGATTGCATCGATTTTAGTTATTAAATAAAAAATCTGTATCGTTTAATCGATAGTAGTGAACGGAGAAAGTTAGGGCTTGGGTCGGTTTGGACGGTCACCGACCACATAGTACGTTGCTCGGACAACCTCTCTTGGGCAAGTGAATTCAGGCATTGGTAGTCGGAAAAAGTTTGGAGCTTTTCCATGCCTTCTTAATGCTCTCTCTTGTTTAATTTTGGGTAACGCCGAATATAATTTGAATCAACAAATAAGTGGGCGGCAAGTACATAGTAAGTTTAGTAATTAAAAAAAAAATAACTACTGACTAGTCCCATCCCATGGCCTCTCTAATCTTGTAAGTGTAACAATGATCTTGAAACGCAACTTCCATGATAATTTGGTTTATTACAGAAGCTGGGCAGGTAAAGTTTTCTCATCATCTTTTTCCATGCACCGCTAAAGCAATAGGGATTATTCATCCACATTCGAATTACATTAGAGCTCGTAACCATTCTCTGTATTTCCCTTGGTTCTACGACAAACAAGACTGAAGAAGACGGCTATGGAAGCTCCGAGGCATGCAGCAACTTGGCGTTATTTATCAAGAATATTAGGATTCAAGCAGACCCCATGTGTAAGAATAATCAAGCACAGAAAGAGCTCTTTAGTTATTCGACTTTCTCATATTCCGATATACAATACATGGTGGGGGCTACTCTTTAAGAGATCCTTATTAAAGTTCTCCGAATTCCCTACAGTGCGTGGTAGCTTTATACATATGTTATATGCCATAAAGATGAATTTAAAGGCGCCACTGTATGGATATACTCGCCGATCCCTTCAACCCAACCCATCTACCATAAATTATAATAATGCTGCAATAATATGATATGATAGCACTTCCAAGTAACGGTGTAGATATCTTTCAAACGCACAACAGAATCGGGGACAAAAAAAAAACGAACCTTTAATATGATTTGGTGATCTATCGCTCCGTTTTCGCGCGGGTCGGGTCAGGTCGGATGGGGTTGCGCGAATTCGAAGGTCGACGAGATGCCAGCCGTGCGCCTTTGCCACGAGCGCTGTGGGTTTCTCGACGAGGCCATACAGAAGCGCTACGCCCTCGCCGAGGCCCACGTGGCGTACATCCATTCGCTGAAGGCCGTCGGCGCCTCGCTGGAGGGTTTCTTGGGCAGCGATCCGCCGGACGCCGGAGATGGTTCGCCGGAGCCGGAGCCGTCACCTCCGGCGGAGCTCAGCCTCGCCGGAGGAGTCGGGCGTACGAACGTCAGTTATATGAAGAAGAATAGAACGACGCATCCTTCTGTTATACACACTCAGCAGCAGCTCACTACTGAAACTGTGTACGTGGGCGAATCAGCGTCATCCTCTTTTCCTTACCGAAGTACTAATCCCAATAATAACTACAACAGCACTGAAAACGATGGCTTGGCATCCTCCCAAGAACCGCCACCTCCACCTCCTCCGCCGCCGCCTTCCAACTGGGATTTTCTCAACCCTTTCGAAAGCAGCTTTGAGGGGTATTATTACCCGTCTTACCCTCAAAGTCAAGACTCCACGGAGGTCAGAGAAAAGGAAGGTATCCCTGATTTAGAGGACGAGAATGAGGACGACCAAGTCGTAAAGGAAGTTATTGACGATCAGAATCTCGCCGGCCGGCCCAAGCCACCGCCGGAGGAGGCTGAGACGGTTAGGGATGAGGCGGTGGATAAGAAGGTGGCCGGCGAACCCAAAGCTCTTGCTAGTACTTTGGGAGCTAAACCTCGGGCCGGAAGCAAATTCAAGGATGATATCGATGTAGTCGGAGGGATTCACCTAGAGTTCGAACGAGCCTCTGAGTCCTTAACCGAGCTTGCCGAGTTTCTCGAGGTTGAGAAGCTTCCACCTTACAAGAGAAAGCACAGCGTCCATTACGGTAGGCTTCAATCTTTATGCGCCATTTGCATCAAAATACGAAAGAAGCAGCTAGAGATTCGATTAGTCTATTCTGTACCGATCATTCTTTGCCTCTTTCGATGTAGCAGTTTACCCCAAGCTACTGCGTTTTCCGGCGCTTTCCTCGGCCTTCAAAGGCTTGAACGGTGGTGATGAACCTGCCTTAGATGTGGACCAAGAAATGGATTTGAGATCCAAGAACCTATCCTCTGTATTACACAAGCTGCATCTGTGGGAGAAGAAACTGCACCAAGAAGTCAAGGTACATCAGCCAACGCTAAATTCTTTGTGTGTGTAAATGTGTCTAAGTTTCTCGGAGGCCTCCAATGATGCTCGATTTGCAGGCCGAGGAGAAGCTGAGAACAATACACGAACGTAAGTCTCAGAAGCTGAAGCTACTCGACGAGAAGGGCGCAGAGGCTCATAAGATCGATAACACTAAGGCTTCAGTCAGGAGTCTCTCCGCTAGAATAAACATTGCAATACAGGTGATTGATAAGATCTCCATGAAGATAAACGCCTTGAGGGACGACGAAATGTGGCCGCAGCTTCGTGAATTCATCCAGCGGTTCGTATTATCGATCTCAGTCGACCGATCGACTCGTTCTTTTTCTTGATCAATGTCTGTCGAATTTGTCGATTAGGTTAGCAACAATGTGGAAGTCCATGCTTGAGTGCAGCCGAAATCAGCGCCGAGCCATTGCAGAAGCCAAACGATTAGACTCCATGGCGCTGAGAAACCAATTCACCGAAGCTCAATTTGAGGCCGCCAGACAGCTCGAGCACGACGCCGTCGATTGGGCTCAGAGGTTCTCCGATTGGGTTGGGTCACAAAAGGAGTACGTGAGATCGATGCACCGATGGCTCATGAAATGCCTTCTCTACGCTCCCGAGGAAACCCTAGACGGTATCGTCCCGTTCTCGCCGGGTAGGATCGGCGCGCCGTCGGTCTTCGTGGTCTGCGACCATTGGTGGCAATCTCTGGATAGAATCTCCGAGAGGGAAGCCGTCAATTCCATGCGCGATTTCGCCTCAAACGTGCTTCAATTGTGGGATAGGGACAGAACGGAGAACGCCGAGGGCCTCCAGGCAAGTCTGCAGCGCGCTCTAGAGGCGGCGGAGAGGTTCGCCGCGAGCTCCGTCGAGGTTTACGACGATCTTCTGCGTCGCATCGAATCGGAGCGTATCAGCTGAGCTGAGTCGAGCACGTCATCGTCGTGGAAATGACGTGTAATTTTTCGATCAAAGTGTATAATAAATAGAGTGCAAGCAAATTCAATTACCATGTATTAATTGGAGAAATAAAGTATTTAAAAAAGGAATTGGAAAAATATAATCTGAGTCACGTGCTGCGCGCATGACACAACAAAAGTCCTTGAGCTGCGATCTCAACTCAACGTAGGCGAAAGTGTACAGAACAGAGGCAGCGTGGATTCTACCAAACATCATCATCTTGGCATGGAGAATGAAGAAATCGTTTTGAAGAACAGTTATTGGGTTCTCAGGCATGGGAAAAGCATCCCCAACGAGAAGGGGCTCATCGTCTCCTCTATGGTCTACCGATTTTTTTTTGTGCTTCGGCTTTCTATACCTTTGTGAATTCATATCGTCGTTGATGATTGGGTTGTTACGTATGACAGGAAAATGGTGTTCGCGAAGAGTATCGATTGGCTGTCGATGGAGAGCATCAGGCTCGTCTAGCTGGAGAATGTTTTCTGAAGGCGAGTAACTAGTTTGATTGAAAATCGATGAATTAATTTCCTCTACGAACGATTCAATCGCTTGCGGATGAGAATCGGAAATACCTAGCTGAGAGTCATGTGACAAACTCTGTATTTGATCGGCGATCCATGAACGTCTATCTGTTCTGTGCAGGAACTAAAGGAGAATTCTATTGGTATGGAACATGTACGGATATGCTATTCACCGTTTGCAAGGACGACTCATACAGCTAAACTCGTTGCTTCCGTCTTGAATATACCATTCGAACCTCCACAATGCAAGGTAGAGTTCTTATTTCACTGTCGCTCAATTTTTTTCACCTCTAAACCAAATCCACCGATGATGTCGCCTGATGATAATGATACAAATTTCACAAAATTGGGTTTATAGTTATTGTCTCTTTGTCCTCTAGGCCTTATTCGCATAATATATACAGGTTATGGACGATTTGAGAGAGCGATATTTCGGTCCTTCATTTGAGTTGATGTCTGCTGATAAGGTAAGCACTCATCAATTTTTGGATCAATGTGCATGATAGTTTGAGCTCCATTTTTCTAGCTTATAATGGTGTTGTCTTATTTTCTTCAGTTTCTTGGACCTAACATAAAATTAGCAATACATTTCTTGATAAAGATAAGCTCACAACTTAAGTATCCTGATTATTTCTTCAATAGTACCCCGAGATTTGGGCCATGGATAAGAAAGATCCCTTCTTGAAGCCTGAAGGAGGAGAAAGTGTCGCCGATGTAGCAACCAGACTGAAACATGCTTTAGTGGCGATCGAATCAGAGTTTCAAAAGTAATGCTTGATTGATATCTTCACATCTTTAAATGATCACTGAACTTCATTAGCTGTTTGATCTTATTGGCGGGACTAAAATGAAATTTGGCATGGTGTTACCTTATTATGCAGTTGTACAGTGCTGATCGTTAGCCACGGCGACCCTCTGCAAATTCTGCAGACGATGTCCTCAAATGCTCCCAAGGGTCAAAACGGCTTGACCATATCACAAATAAATGCAATCTGCACTGCTCCTATTCTCTCCCAGCATCGGAAGTTTGACCTGAACACCGGCGAACTCCGTCGATTGGCAATATAGGCCAAAAAAATTCATTTCTCTCTGCAGTTCGTTTTCCTCAACCCAACTTCTTTTATCATTCAATATGCATTGCTTATACTTCATGATATTCATGTCTTAACTATCACTTGGCGTTATTACATAGGAGTTTAGCATTCAATTGTATGTCTTACTTAAATATCACTCCACAAAACTTACCAGTAATTAACACATTGATTGCACTCTCTATAATACACAGACAGGAGACAGATGAAGCCACTACTACTTGAGACCTCTCCCAATTTCCCGAATCTAGCTTACTCTTCACAAGAAAACAACGTAATTCCCGCCCCATCACTAAGCCCTTGAAGGCAACGGATAGGCCCGACGGGCTGATTCCTCCCTCGGATGAAGCGGAGAACGATTCTGATAGTACTGTGGGCGTAGATTAGCCGAAGAAGCATAATTGCTGTTTGTCTGATACCTTCCTCTTTGATCGCTCGGCCTTTCGTTCGCCGATTCTATGAGCTCAAGCGCCTCGACGATCTCTTTCATGGACGGCCTATTCTTCGGCTCGTTTTCGAGGCAAGTTATGGCGAGCTGAGCTATTCTAAGGGCCGACCTCGAAGGGTACCTTCCCTCTAACCGTGAGTCCATGACCTTCTTAAGCCTCTTCCTATCGCTCAAGAGAGGCTTTATCCAGTCGACCAGATTCTGCTGCCCGCTCGGGCGGTTCGGATCGTGGGCCCGAAGCCCGGTCAGCATCTCTACGAGAACTACGCCGAAGCCGTACACGTCGCTCTTTACGTACAGGTGGCCCGTCGCCACGTATTCCGGGGCTGCGTATCCGTGGGTCCCCATGACCTGAGTCGTCAGGTGGGACCTACTCGCCGTCGGGCCTATTTTCGCCAGGCCAAAATCAGAGATCTTGGGATGGTAAGACTGCGGCAAAAAATCAAAACCTCAGATTTTTTATATCGTGTAATAATGTCGGGAGAGAGAGAGAGAGAGAGAGAGAGAGAGAGAGAGAGAGAGAGAGAGAGAACTCACGCCGTCGAGGAGTATGTTTGAAGCCTTGAAGTCTCTGTAGATGACCTTCCTATCCAAGGAGTGTAGATAGGCGAGGCCACGGCCAGCGCCGATGAGTATCTTGAGCCTAACGTCCCATGGGAGTGGCTGAGCGGCCGAACCTCCTATAGACATGTCGTATTCATCAAGCTTGTGAAACAATCGAAAAATGGAACGGATGAAATAATGGAGAATCTTTTTGCGTACTTCCGAAGAGATGGTTCTCTAAGCTTCCCTTCTGCATGAACTCGTAGACGAGCAGGAGTTCTTCCTCCTCCCCGCAGTAGCCCAGCAGCTTCACCAAGTTCGGATGGGTAAGCATTCCGAGAAAGTTCACCTCGGACTGCATACGGGCGAGGCGAATATGTTATAAATATGGACCACGAAATATACGTAAGGTTCTTAGTAAAAAATGTCCATTAAAGACCCACTTAGACCTTGTACACTCCTTCGGCACGACGGGTGAGTTTGGTATAGCCCTCACTCAGCCTCATTGGAAGGAAGATCTAATGGGGTCTTTAATGGATGGCATTTTTGCACTGATCCAAAGGTTGCTTGTAATTAAGAATGGATGAGCGGAGGCTTACTTGCCATTCTTCGAGTCCTTGCACGCTCTCGGAATTCAGCTTCTTGATAGCCACGGTGGACGGCTGCCCACTCTTGCCGTCCCTTTCGAGGGCGAGGGAGCCCTTGTAGACTTTTCCGAACCCGCCCTCGCCCAGAACGGTGTCGTTTCTGAAATTTCTCGTGGCGGCTCTCAGCTCGGCGAAGGAGAACATCCTGAGATTCGCGTGGTGGTGGTGGTGGTGGCCGACGATCGTCGTCTGACTCGGCCCAGACGAAGACAGCACCTTCGATGATTTGCTGCTGGTGCTGCTGACCGTACTTACGCTGCCGCCCTTTGCGCTCGAAGACCACATCGTTGTCGCCGACGATGATGATGGCGTCAGCTCTTCAACAAAGTCAAAGGGATTACATAAGCGAGAGTGATGAGAGAGAGAGATGAGATATGAGAGAGTGAGAGAGAGAGAGAGAGAGAGAGAGAGATGAGAGAGAACCTGAATTGAACTGGCCGCTGCTGGCCGGCGATTTCTTCTTGCCGACAGAAGCAGAGCTACTAAAGCAGATACCCATAATAATAATAAACAAAATCAGCTTATTGCATGAAATCAAGAAAGGCGGCGTTTCTAACTGGGGACGATGAAACAACGATAGTTTCTGTTCATCGAAGTCTTGCTCTTTTTTCCAGCTGAGAAATGCTTCTTTCTCTCTCTAGGGAGGAGTACTTATTGGAGCTTGGAAGGATAGAAATGAATCCAAGGAAAAAAACGACAGTATTTTGTCCAAGTCAAACAATGGAAACGTGGAAATATGAACAGTTGACTGGTCAGAGTCAACGGACCGTTTCTGCTTGTAATGCCATTATTAATAAACCTCTGTCTGTACTACGCTAGAATTACGATTAGCTTTTTTAGAGTCAATGCTTGAAATAATCTATGATTTTCTCGGACGCTCTCTCTCCATCATCCCAGCACAAAAGAGTCAAAAAACAGCGGAAATGACGTAATAAACAATTGATAAAAGGAAAAAGACCATCTAATTAGTTACTATTAACCGCCCTTTTTTACTTGTCACCCCTAAAGGGCTGAAAAAAGACATTTTTGCCCTTATGATATTTAAATTAATTTAAAAAAAAAGTAACTAAATATATAATTCCGTTACGAAATACTGAAAACTACATACACAAATAAATTCGAACGATCGATCGATACGGAAAAAAAATTCGATTTAACATTTTAGGACCGATGTAAGTCGATACTGAAATGCCCTCATTGCTTTATTAGTTGAGAGATAAGGGTAAATCAAATTTTTTTTTTTCGTACCGATCGATACTTCGAATTTATTTGTGTATGTAGTTTCAGTATTTCGTACCGGAATTATATATTTAGTTAGTTTTTTCTTTTTAAATTAATTTAATATTATAAGGGCAAAAACCGTCTTTTCCGGTCCTTTAGGGGCGGTGAATAGTAATCCAGTTTCATCTATAGAAAAACGATCGAAGGGAAACTCTCTGCTGACGCCATGACTAACGCGGTCATATGTAAGCAACTCAACGAACATAAGTTCGGGCAGGTCCAGCTACCATACCCATGAATCCGACCCGCCCAAAAACCCGATCAGATCGGGCGACATCTTCCATCGTCCTCCGCAAGTGAGACAAATTTTTTACGGGGTATAATGGTAAAATAATGGGTATAATGAGGGGTTGATTCGAAATTACATGTTTTTTGGTGGCGAATAACCAAAAGTAGACGAAATTACAGCACAAAATCAAGATTAATAATATCTCTTAATACAGACAGAAGGCTCCAAAATCAATGGCCTTATTCTAAAATCAGCATCTTCTCCAAAATCAAGATTATAATATCTTTTCATACCGAAGCAATACCTTTCGACTTTGCCGCAGCCGTGGCGGCCGCCGCCGCCGAGGCAGCGCTCGACGACGACGATGAACTACTCCGCGAAGCAGCAGCAGCAACGATGGGCTGTCCAAGCTGCTGAGATTGCTTCGAATCGTTCGCGTTACTCAGCAAAGCCTTGATCTGATTTCCAGTCAAAGTCTCCTTCTCGAGCAAAGCATTCGCCAGTGCGTGGAGCTCCTTATTATGAGTCGTGAGGATACCCTTCGCATTGTTGTACGCACGCTCGAGAAACTCCCTCACTTCCCTTTCGATCATCAGCCTCGTCTCCGTGCTCATACTCTTCCCATTATCGTCGTAATCGTGGGCCACTACGCCTACTTGTTTGCTCATCCCATACTTTGTCACCATAGCCCTGGCCAATTTCGTCGCCTGTTGAAGGTCGCTCGACGCCCCTGAAGTAACTTCGCTCTCTCCGAAGATCAACTCCTCCGCGACCCGCCCGCCCATGCACACGTCGAGGCGAGCGAGCATCTGCTTTCGAGAGATGCTCGTTTCGTCCTTTTCGGGAAGTTGGGAAACCATTCCAAGAGCCATTCCTCGAGGGACAATGGTCGCTTTGTGGACGGGCAAAGCTCCATCGGTGTGTATTGCGACTAGGGCATGGCCTCCCTCGTGGTAGGCTGTGAGCTTTCGACTTTCGGGAGATATGACCGCGGACTTTCTTTCGCTTCCCATCATTATCTTGTCCTTGGCGTGCTCAAGGTCGGCCATCGACACAGCCTTTGCGCCGTCCATTGCTGCTTTGAGGGCGGCAACGTTGACTAAGTTTGCGAGGTCGGCGCCTGAGAATCCTGGCGTGCCCCTTGCGATGATCATTAGGTCGACATCTTCGGCCTTGAGCACCTATGAGATGGGATTAAATGTTGATGTGATTTAGAGAGAGTGAAGAACGATGATTCTTTTTCAATGAGGAATTATTTAACTTGACTACCTTCGACATGTGGGACTCGAGGATCTGTCTCCTTCCTTCAACGTCGGGATTTGGGACGACAATATGTCGATCGAATCGCCCGGGCCTCACCAGAGCTTTGTCCAGCGATTCTGGGAAGTTTGTCGCCGCGATCACGATAATGCCTTCGTTCTGTTTGAACCCATCGAGCTCGACTAGCAATTGATTCAAGGTCATTTTCAGGTATTGCTGGTCCTTTGGATTACGACTGCCACCTATGGCGTCGATCTCATCGATGAAAATGATGCAAGGCGATCTCTTTTTTGCAGCGGCGAAGAGATCCCTCACTCTTCGTGCTCCAACGCCGACAAACATTTCTTCGAATTCACTGCCACTGCAAGAGAAGAAGGGAACGCCTGCTTCTCCTGCTATGGCTCTTGCCAACATAGTTTTGCCAGTTCCAGGGGGCCCACAAGAAGAACGCCTTTCGGAAGCTTCCCACCAAGACGAGTGAAACGCTGCAAGGACAAAACGGGTAGTTGATAATTGCGAACGGGAAGTTTGTCCCTGATGATGAGGATACCATTTTGTAAGAATAAGGTCTATGACCAATGGTCATGGAGTACCTTGGGATCACGCAGATAATGAACGATTTCTTCGAGCTCATATTTTGCCTCATCAACCCCTTCACATCGCTGAACTTTGTATTGGACTCCATAGTGGGTTGAACTTCTTCATGTAATCCAAGCCCTGCTCCAGGAACTGTGTTGATTAGTAAAATAATTCTATACTCGTCGTGATTTTCTAAACCAATTTTTAGGAATAATACATCACCTTTAGTAATTCCTCTGTCCTCAATCAATGCACCAATCCCAGATATGAGGAGGAAAGTCAAACCCAAAGAACGTACAGTTCGCCACAATTGATCTTTGATACTACCCCCTTCAGCAGCCACCATGTGTATAGGGGCACTTGCAGTACCAAGGACTCCATCTTTCGAAGACTTGAGGGCTGAAAGTGCTCCACCACTCTCTTTATCCACCTGGGTGTAAGTTGCTCGAGACATCCCTGTCATCGTCCACAGTTAAAATAATCTTAACATAGACATCAAACTCATGCATTGAGCTCAATATTGTGAAGGAAGGACGATGCAGAAATTCTGAGAACGATATAATATACTCACCCCTGTGCAATGTTTTAAGCAGCTCACTTTCATCAAGTCGATCAACCTTAACCAGAGCTTTGACATATTCAGCAAGAGCTGACGGGTTGGAATGTAAAGATGGTTGAGTCTCAAACAACTGTATGACTGCTTCGGGATCATTCCGATGGTAAAGCTCCTTAATGTATGCAACACCATTTGATCTATCGGTGTCACGAAATTTGTAGGCTAGACTCCCAAAGTTACTGGATCGAACTCCAATAGTAGTTCCCATATTACTAGAGCGCCCAGTTGCTGTATCAAGAAATTAAAGAGCGAGACTCACAGGATGGTAAAACTGAAGATATGACAATCCACAACTGAACAAAACCCAGGAATCAAATGATTCGATCAAAGATGTACTTTAGCAGCAACATATAATAAGCCCATAAAAGTAAGCCGTTTCCCTTGTCATAGAGAATACCTGCTGCTCTTTTAGCATATCGTGAAATCTGGTAACTTCGAGAAGCAAAGCTGCTTAACTGCCTCAACTGAGATTCCTTCAATTCAAGCACAAGAAAATCAAATTAACAACACGAAACCAAAGACGGTATGAAGGTTGCGCAATTCAATAGCAAATTCATCAAATTGACGCTTGATACTACTCGTAAACATCATGAGGGCTGTATCAAAAATGACAAGAACCTTCCGAAGGAAATGATGAATGATAAAAAGGACTAACATTATCTATGGCAATGATTACCAATAGCTTAGTACAACAAAATGTTAGCTTACAAAAAAATTAACGAAAGAAGCCATTTTAATACAACTAAAGTACCCAAATAACTCAAACCAGCTGACAGCATAGTCAAAATAGCCCCATAACTAGGGGTTTCTCTGCCTCAAACTACACATCTCGGGCAGAGAGAAAAAAAAAACAGATTCAAAACAATCTTCATCAAAATCACTGAATCCGAAAAATGTAAACACGAAATACTAATGCATCAGGGATTTCTGTAATGAATTTCCGCAACTTACCTGAGTCAGAAGGCGCCTCAAAGCCATAACTTATCAAGATTGAGATAGAATACAAACACGAAATTAGAGGGGAAAAAAAAGAAGAAAAATCGTTGTCCTCCTCCGAATCTCTTGCGGTTATCGTCTCGTAAAACAGATAACAATTTCAGTACGTTCGCACGAATATTGGTAAATCAATAGGGGCGAAGGTGAATGCTGTGCCCGCGTGGGGAGCGATAACTACAGAGACCAATTGAGGCCAATAGAGAGACGAAGCTACTCATCTGATATTTTGGGGGAAATGGTTCCTTTAATTTTTCAAGTACAAACAAGCAGGGGCAGAATCGTCAGTCCAACTCCCACTAACAAAACAATCAGGGGCAGAAGCGTCATTCCTATAATTTATGTTGGATTTATTTTCTTTTCACCTCACACAAGACAGCCACGAAAGCTTTCAAGGCTCTCACAGGTCAAAGAATCGATCTTTCTCCACGAAACCCATTCAAGAAAATCAATGGAAGATTACAGATCAAAGTCCTAAAGCGAGGGAAACATGCAGATTCAGCCGTACTACGGCCCTCCCTCGACGTTCAATAACGATGGTTTAAGGTCATACAGCACTTCCAATGCTTACGCCGAGCCGCCGCGGAACCTCGGCGGAGGAAAAAGGTCGGCGTCTTCGAAATCTTGGGGGTTTGTTGATCCTGAGTTTCAGAGGAAGAAGAGAGTTGCGAGCTATAAAGTCTACTCTGTGGAGGGGAAAGTCAAAGGGTCTTTTAGGAAGAGTTTTAGGTGGCTCAAGAATAAGTACACGCAGGCTGTTTATGGATGGTGGTGAAAAAAGACCTTCTGAAGATGATGATGATGAGGAAGAAGGAGATGAGGTAAAGGATTTCTTATGTACTTCAACTGATATACATACGATACTTTAGAGGGTCTTTTCTATTCCTTTTCTTTTCTTTTTCACTTGGTTGATCGTTTGATGAAAAGTTGGGTTTTTTTTCTGTTGATTCGATGATCTTCTGTACATTTTGGATGGATTGTGATGGATTCAGATTTTTTTACGTTGTAACTTCTGAGCATGATGACTAATGATTAACAGCCAAGCAAGTAAAAATGGTTGTCCAGTCCAAGAAAGAGAATCCATGTCTGAATTTTAAAGAGAGAAATCAAAGGGAGGCCAAGGCCTTATTCTAACACACATTGGCAATCAGAATTAAAATCAAATCTGTTTCTGGCCTGGGACAGTTAATTCAGTGAGTAGAAGAAAAAGGCCTACAAGAATTTAAAATCATTCCTTTCTTTCCGGTGATAGTTACCGAGTTCTTCCATTTTCCAGCTCTCGTGAGGGGCGACGTGATCTTCGTAAGCTGTAAATTGCTGCAAAACGGATCATAAAGTTGATCATTGAAAGAATCTTTCCATCTGAGTACTGAACATTGAGATTTGAAAAGGCGAAATCATGCCCAAGATTGAAGAAAGTATACCTCCATTAGTGTTAAAAGCTCCTTAGCATTAGTAGCCGAAATAACTATGTCTCTAGCAGTAGGCTTTATGAAGCCTTCTTCCCCGCCTTTGTCGAATAACGCCAGCAAAGGGTTATAATACCCATCAATATTGAGCAAACCAACCTACATAGAGTTCAGTAAAGATCACAGCTTATTCACATTATGTTGAATGGGTGAAATCTATTAAACTAAAATAGTGACTTACTGGCTTTTTGTGGATTCCCAGCTGAGCCCATGTTATCATCTCCATTAGCTCTTCCATGGTCCCATATCCTCCTAAAATTCAAGAAAAATAAGAGTTCGATGCATTCGAACTGTGAAGAAGAAAAGTTTTGCTGTTCACTGGGAGAGCAATAAAGGCTTCAGCTTCACGGGCCATTTCTGCTTTACGCTCGTGCATGTCGGCGACTATTCTCACCTCCCCGACCGACCCGCCAGATATCTATCAAGAATTCATACCCAATGACGAATCCACCGCATGAAGCTAAACGCAGAAGGTCGAAAAAGAAAATCAAGAGCTGCATCGCATCACATACCTCAATGGGACCCAAAGCTCTTGGGATTACTCTGCATGTTAAAGTAATGGGAAGCAATGAAATGAAGGCATTGAAAGAGATAGACCAACTTAAGTTTAAAAAAAAAAGAACATGATGAGACTGTAATCCACATTTGGAAAACTCAGATACTGCTGACTGCTGAGTTATAAATCAGTGACAGCACATTACTCTTATGATCTGCTTTTATTACGAGGGACACCTCGAATCTGACGATGAACAGTAATTCTTTTTGTTGCATTGTTTTCTTACCAAAGGCTTACCCTAGAACATGGCATCCACCATCAAGAACCTCTGAGACAACAACCCCATTAGCCCAACACTACCACCTCCATAAACCAAGTCTATTCTCCTATTCACCTGAATAAACCAATAAAAAACTCAAAAATCAGACCAAGCCCACAAAAAACCGGAATCTTTTCAGCTAAGTTATGGTCAAACATTGAAATCTTTTTCATCAAATCAATCAATTACAGTTGAAAAATTGAACAAACCAGTTCATTTCCAGGTCAACAGCAGCATCACTGAAGACTCTCCTATGACCAGGATTACTCCCACAGAATACACAGATTTTCTTGAATTTGCGGCCGCTCGTTGAATTATTGCTGTCCATTGAATTCGAAACCCAAGTACCTTTTCACTCTAAAGTTTCAATCTTTTCGTCCGAAATAAAGAGAAAACCATTGCCCAAACGATAAAAAGGTTTATTAGCGAACAAATAATCTACGCAGCTACGCTAACACCAGTTTCTTTCTATTCCGACAAGAGCGTCGCTGGTAATGATTTCTATTGGCACACGCTTATGGGATAATGTTTCATAATGCTAACAGTACAGATGAAAAGAGAAAAAACTATTAAATAAGACAAATTCAACTTTTCTTCATTCGGAGAAGCAAAAGAGTGGTTGACTTGAGGCCATAATGTAAGGAAGCTTGTAGACGTGGTTTAGGGCTTCATCATCATATATTAGTTTACTTGTATTATAGTTTTGTCCATCGTTTCCATTAGAACTTCAATTAAAGATTAGGCATATCAACAGTCAAATCGATAAGATGACTATTTCTGAAACGGAAATATTTTTGGGGAAAAACTGAAATATAACCCTATTTGAGTATCGTGGCAACATAATTCATTACCATTGAATAATACTTTAATAGAGCAAGCGGTTTATCTAGGATATCCTATATATACAAGGAAATGTATGTCTGCTCTAATTGCGACACGTGTCCCATATCTTAAAATTTATATTTATATTTTTATTTTAAAGAAAAATAGTTGAATTATCAAAAAGACAAACCACCCACGACCCACGCAATGAGAAGAGAGACTATATTCGACAAAAGAGACGGCCTCACTGCCGTTGTCGATCTCACCGAATTTCTTCTCGTGTTCGCATTGCCCACCTCGTCAATGCAATCCTGCACACATGCACGCATCCACAATCACAATCCCCAATTTCTATTCATCGTCGAATCTCCCGCAAACAACTACTTTTCAGCCCGTAAATGGCCGTCTCCTTCCCACGGGCAAAAGAATCATGAAGACACCTATTCATATAGCAATCAGTTTTAAACTGTGTTACTCATACGGAAGGATCTCCAAATATCTCTCAGTCCTCCCATGATGAATATGGATATTCTTTGATAAATTGTGTTTCATCTTCGGTTTCGATTATTCTAAGAGCATTTCTAATTGCGCAGTGGTCGAGTTCGTGCTTGTCTGCCGTTGTGCAGAAGCTTCCGAGTACTTGATGAAGATGCTCCTGTGGTCTCTGTTAGACAATTATTTCTTTGTTATCATAATATTTGCTTTACTTACTGTCGTCTTGGTATTTTGATGTACGCGATAGTGATGTTTATTAGGCTTGAAAAAATGTGATTTGAGATTGTTTTGCTCTCTTGAGATTGATGTGTGGTCAGCTTATATGATTGTTTCTCTGCCTCTGTATAGCGACCTTTGGTTTGTTTACCTATGTGTCATGATTGTTGTTTTTATCATTTGAGCATTAGTTGATTATGTTTCTCAAGGATTTGCAAGTGTTGTTGTATGGTTACTGATCAACAAAATCTCTGTTTACGATCAATATGCATATAATACCTCAACTGCATTTTCATTCCTACTTCTACAGCATTTATGATTCTGCAGATGAAGAGAATCATACTTGAACTAGAATACATCTGCATCGGCCTTAAGCGAATCCGTCACGACGATGAGCGGTTTGTGGGGTGGGATGGGCTAGATGACGAGGCATGGCTGCGAGAATGGCAAAATGAGCGGTGTGAGGTTTGGCTGCGAGATCCCGTGATTGATGAGAGTGGGTTTGAATCGCTGAGGTTTGAGTGATTGCAAATACTGGCCAGCTTTTCCGCACGACCACGATCGAGAAATTATCGAGATGTCATCAATTGATCCAGCGATTGATGCTTCTTCATTCCGTAACTATCTCAATTAATTCTGCATCACTCTAATCTGCGTATTTCTTCTCTTGATAAGGTAAGTATTGGCCTTAACTTCAGTAGTAGGTTAAAATATTAGCTGTATATTTGTCTTTTGCACCTGCATCAATAACTTCATAGTTCCTCTGATATTTAAGTTTTTCTTGATGTTATGAACTTGATTTATTGCATAATTTTTGGTTTGTTGACTGTAAGGTTCGATTGACGATTTTGGACATAAACATAAAGATCGAATTTTTAGTCTATCATCGTACCCCTATGAGCATTAAGAGTCGAATCATTGTCTCTCTTTTGTATATATAATGCAATTTAAAAAGCCTATGGTAACCAATAATTATAAGACAATACTCAGTTTTTCTATTATCATTTCTTCTGTAAAAATAATAATTACTACATAAAAGATTAATGCGTTGATCATTCGTTTGATCTTCTAGAATGCTTATTTTTACACTTCTTTTAGTATTCCGAGTAGAATGGTATAGGTATTGCATTTCATTATTATCCTTTTACTGATTTAGTGAAAAAGATTAGTATCCTATGTTTTTTTATAACGGCATTTTTTTATGTTTAGACTATCTGAGGGTTAATTTTTGTTCATACTAGAATGGTCAAGGGTTAGTTTTTTAGTTTAATGTATTTAAACTTTGATACATTTTATTAGTTCTTATTTTTGCGTTAGCTCTTTGTGCGATTATTTCAATATTTTCTATAATCGGTTCCGATTCTTCATAATCAGTAGATTTAGACTCTCTATTGTTCCAGACTACAGTTCGTTCTGTGCTGATATGTGAGTGTTTTACTTGTGTACGTTTAGGACTTTCAACTGAATGTTTATGCAGGATGTTCTTATCGAAGATCGATATTTGTGAAAAATAGTGAATCTGTATGTGACTGCTAAAAATTCTTTACAATCTGTGAAATGCTATGGTTTTGGTTATGATGCACTAAGAGCGCTGCAAATGCTTCGAGGAGGATATCATTAAATCACACCTTCACTTTTCGAGAATGCCCGTCAAAAAAGCTTTGTTGCAGGTATCGACTATCAATATTTAGCTTCTGCTCTTGGATACTACGGCCCGGCAACATCATATGAAGATCCTCAATGAAGGGAAGGAATCTGAAAGATAATTCAAGGTGCTCTGCAGATTCTTGATCATCATTTCTCTGATCTCAATGACGATTAATGTTATCATTTAATCTATTCAAAATTCTGCATAATGATTGAAATTTTTGTGTAGGTGTCACATCATAACATAGTTTTTTTTCTTCTTGCATAAAGCATTCATGGCGAGAGCACTTCTGACATGATGAATTACGGTAGCGCCAAATCCTGTGTATAAGGTATTTAGGTATTATTCATATTAGATGCACTGTTTCAAATATCTCTTTATAGGTAGTTTGTATTTATCTCATTATGAAGTGCCTTTGAAGCTTTGTTCAACGACCTTCTCATGTAATTATCTCATTGTCAAAATCCTTTGATGCTTTGCTCATAGGACCTTCTCATGGATCAACATTAAATTGTCATTTTTGAAATTGCTCTATATGTTGCAAGGTACTCATTAGTATCGCCTATCGGAAGCTGAAAAATTGTCTTGATGTCTCAATGTACTTCGTTAGTATCATTTTACATGTAGTATTGACGATATTTTTCTCCAAACTCTTCATGGAACCACACGAACTCTGCTACCCTCATGTAATTTACAAAGATCTCAACCCTCGAATATCATTTCAATCCAGCTTCAATGCGAAGGTAAACATTGTAGACATGGACTTTTTATTTATCGAATTAACTAATTTTTTGACAGATCGCTGGTTTTAAACGGTGTGTATTGTATGCATTCGATGTTGTAGTTCTCGAGCTCTTGACCAGAAAATACCCGTCGAAAAGAGTCGACGAAAACAGTGCAATCAGTCACCTGAGTAATCTTTTGTGTTAAGAGTTCCATTTTCAGAAAGATGCAAAAAAACTCATTATTTTCTATCATAAATGGGCAAGTCTCATCATCCTACGGACGGAACAAGCTTCCTAATATTGTCTCTCGCCACTGAACACGATATATTTGAAGCATATTCGTACAAATCGAATGCTTACATTTTCTCCAAGTCCTTACAGCTTTTGTTTCTTCTATGCTGTTTTTTTGATCGTATTTAGAGATCAAGACTTCACCAAATCAAATTGTTGCTCTTTGAACTTGTACATAATCAGGTCCTCGATTCCGAAAGAAAATCTCCTTACTGCGTCTACCCAAAATTATAAAAGAAATCGGAAAGAATCTTAAAGTTGAGAAAGATAATCGTCTGTGAACTGAAAAAAAGAGCTTCTTCTTTACTATAATGGAGGCCCACCATGGCCCTTATTTTCTTTCCTCTCTCCAAGTTACACAATATTTTTATGGTGAATCATAGAAAAATATTCAATTTAATAAAAATTTACAAATCAGTACATATGTCAGAAATTTTTACATAAAGTACTCGTTTTACTGTTTGTACCATGTTTCTCAGTCTTGACGTACCCTTTTATGTGTGTATTGCGTACCAGTCACGCATTTATACGGTACCCTATACGTTTTCTATATGGTACCTTACTATGTTGTATGACATACATTTTTTAACTGTATTACGTACCACAATACGTTGTTGTATGGTACCTAAATTGTTTATATGGCGTACCATGCGGCGGATCGGGTATGTGCAAAAAAATTATTCTAATAGGTACCTACATATTAGAAAATACTGACATGGTAATGAATCGCAAGTTTTTATGTAAATGTCCCTCATTTTTATTTCAAATCGATATATAATGTTTTATTACTTTTAAAAGTAGTAACAATTGATTTTATATGCCAAGCAAGATAGTACAAATGAGTAGGAGCCATATATATCTACCCTTGTTCTTCTTTCAAGATACGGAATAAAATAATATCACACGCTAACGCCCCACAAAAATAAAATAAAATAATAAATAATCCTAAATTCGCACCGTTTAGTTAAAAAGACTTTACAAATTCCTACATAAAGCGACAAACCGCACTACTCTCACCCATCAAATCAATAGCAGTGTCCCTTTTTCGTAATAGAACAGTATGATTAGTATTATCCTCTTTCAGCAAAGGGTTTCAGTGAGGTGGATATGTACTACAGGTTTTTGCTTTACTGTTTTGAAGGGTTTCGAGTCTTAGGGCACTCTCTCTTGAGTACTCGGCTTGAAAAAAGGTTTGGTTTCGCTATAATTAGGGTTTGTTCTACGCTGAAGATTGGTGTTTCCTCTTGTTTTGCTATGGAATTTCGTTGTTACATGATATGTATGCGTGTTTGTAATATATTATTACTGGTAAAGAGATTATCTTTTACAACAGGGGTAAGGGTGTGGTGACAGAAGAGAGTGAGCACACATGGTGTTTTCTTGCATGAATTGAGTAGACATGCTTGAAGCTATGCGTGCTCACCCTCTTTCTGTCACCCCACAGTCTCTCTCTCTCTCTCTCTCTCTCTCTCTCTCTCTCTCTCTCTCTCGCTCGCTCTCTCTCTCTCCTTTGTGATGATATTGTTGAATTCCACTTGCTGTAGCTTGATAGGATGTTGAAGCCACTGCATTGTGAGTCCCTTTTCATGTTTTATGCTACTTTAGGCTCTTATTGGTATTGATTTTTCTAACAAATGATTACACAAAGTCTTCGAGGGTTTTGATGCATTGAAAGAAGAACATTTTCTATACCCCAAGGCCATGGGCTTGTCTAGTTGTCTCCCTTCATTCATCAGATCAATAGAGTTTTTTTTACATCATTCCCTGGACTATATCGAGGAAGATGGATTTAGAGTTGTTCTAATCTCTCTTGTCGAGCTACATACAGCTCAAATTTTGTATGTCATATATACTGATAAAATAGTTGAACACAGATTCTCCTCAAAGTGTTCATTCCATTTTCACAGACGTTGGATGGCATAACAATGCACCACCACCAAAGCCGATTGGGACCAACAAAGGTAATTATATTGCAGCAGAAAACATTGACTTATATAAATGTGTGTGTTTCCCCAATTCCAATTCCAACAGTGGTTGCGGGCAGTGGGATATATGGGCACTGATTTTTGATGTCTTGATATATGCTGTCGATTACTCATATATAAGAACTGAATGATAAGTTGACATCTCTTTATTTTCTACATTTCATCTTTTGTTATTGCCTGCTAGATACAGATTCTCCTGCAAAGGTGCGGAATCGTATATTCGCGTTGGCCTGTAATTTGATGATAAAAGGCTATGCAAGAACTTTCTTTGTTGTATAGTTCGATGCTCAAATCATCAGTAGAGTGGGAGAAATGTACATATATGCTGATCATCTTCTTTCCTCTTGTATGTTAAAGGGTGGATAATAACCCGTTTCTCGACATCTTTTGTTAATCTCCAGCAAGAAATGCTCCTACGCTGGTTTAGGATGAATGTTAAGAAACATCTTCAACTTTTGGATGGAAATTTGAAATGTTAACAACGATCACAAGAGAAGGGTTTCTAACCATTCTACAAAACATTGTTACATTACAATCGTCCTCGGCGAAGTTCAAAAAACATTCTGTTACAGACCACACAAACAATATCAATCTTGATTTTATAGAAAAGAAGAAACAAAATAGTAAGAGCCTCAAAACAGTTTAGATTAAGCATATATTATTGATTACTGTATCAATCACTCACAATGGTGACTCCTGAATGTTTCTTTTTCCTAGTGTTTCCTCACCCTTGCTGTGTGGACTGGTAATAAGGGAGAAGAAGGTCCTTTCTGCTCTAAATCGGCGCTCACACTTCTTTCGATTTTATGGACGCCTCCGTTTTCCACGCCGTTCTCCGAAATATTGTTGCCGAGTTTGCGTTGCGGATTGGTTTTGGCAGCTCTCTTGAGGGCGAAGATGCGATTAGACGGTTGATTCCATCGAAAGAGCTCTTAGCGTTGGCAATTAGATCGGACCCACCTTGGTAACAGCGACCAAAGCATGTCGCACAATGTGGAATAGCAACCTACACCATGACATTATTAGGAGAAAAGAAAACAAAAGCAAAGAAAAGAGCAGCAAATAGTTGAGAGAGAAAATGCTTGGGAATAACAACACAGCCTTTAATATTCTGATCAAAGCAGCAATAGTTGCAGCTGAGTATTCAATATGCTTATATAATCTATGGAGAGAGAGAGAGAGAGAGAGAGAGAGAGAGAGAGAGATTTGAGTTTGTAAGTAGACACACCTCGATGAATGCTTGGCATAGCTTGAGGAAAAGAGACGACTCATTGTCTTTTAGCATCCTAGTTGTGTTGTATCTCAGAAGGGAGTCAGAAACAACTCGCAAACACTTGATTAATTCCTGGGCAACCATGTGTTTTAAACTTAACGGAGCACAAGGACGGAGTTCATTCATTGCAGCCGATACACCTGTCAGAACAAGACAGAAACATGAGGCAGAGAGGATTTCTGGTTGTGGTGCTATCAGTTTCAATGTAGCGGACAAGACATTCTACCGTTGATAAAAACTGCAAGAGGTGGATGCTCCATGAGGTTTGAAGGTGGTGCAACATCCTCTGAAGTTTCTTCCCCCAAGCTATTGGATGGGAAGCCAACTGCTGGAAGAGGGACCCAACGATGGGAGTCCAAAATTAACTGAGGGAGCGAAAAAGATGGGCGATATTCAATTATGGATATCCATCAAATGTCAAGAACAACCACAGAAATCTAATATCTGATGAAAGGGAGGCGCTCGCGCGCACACGGACATGCAAACATCTTACTGTTTTATTTGAAGTTTACCTGAAAGTTTTCGACTGCTGTACTCATATTCTTCGAGAATAGATTAAGCACCGCTCTGTGGCGCAAATGATCATTACAATCCACAATGGAATTTAGAAAGATAACTAAAACCCTGTAAAGGAAGTTGCATTGAATGAATCTTACTCTTCAAAGAGTGGGGGAAGTAGCCCTCGGAAATCCAACCCAACCCATCCGAGGCCCATAGCACAATACTGCAAACCAAACATAAGAGAAAGTCCATTGGTGTGGCACAATAAAATTATGACTGATATGCATTTATAGCTTCTGATTAGCAGAGGGTTCTGTTTTATTGGGATTGCCGGTGAAGGTCAGCCATCTTCAACTTGCTCATGATCCTTTTGGTTCTAACATGGGGGTGCAATGAGGATTTCACTATATGTGGGGAGAGATAGACGTCCTCTTGTCTAAAGTTTTTCTTTTCTGTCCGTTTCCAGCTTTCGTTAACATGTGTGTGGTCAGCTCACCATCAATGTTTCCAGGATTGAGACATCAGAAAATAGGAATATAGACAGGTAAAGTCGAACTAATGCTCACCATAGATTGATCTAGAATATTGGACAAAGACCCGCCTTCGCTTATCTTTGGTAGCATTACTTTGAGAGTCTTCAAGTGCAGGGTAATTTGATGCATCGCCCAGTCAAAGAGAAGTCCCCCATCATAGTTCTCCTCACTTCCCGACGTGTCATCAGCAAAAATAGCTCGGTATTGTTTACAACATCGAAAAGATGCATTCTGTGACAGTTTATCATCCCTTTCAAATATTCATAAGGGTTTCTCTGGTCTAAGTCTTCAAGTATCCCGCTAAGCCAGGCTTTGCGGCATCTTAGGAACTTAACATAGAGAAAGGATAATTCATCAGAAACACCAGAAACATGAGAGGATACTGTTATCAGAGACAGTCATTGTAAATCATAGTAAGGGAACTCTACCAGTAAACGCATTTCATACTCGCTGAAAACTCCTATTCGTCGTAAATATCCAATGATTCGGAGGCATTCAGGCAACTGAAAGATATTTTGTTTCATTCGTATGATATGGTAGCCATTAGATTCAAGTAAGATTGCCTTAGCCACCTTTAATCCGATTGAGAGCATGGTACCTGAATATTTGATCTTAGTTTCTGCAGAAGCTGAGAAAGAAGAGACTTGGTGGTATGCTGAACTTCGGTGGCTAGAGCCTGAATCACAGGAATTCTTGTTCGAAGGAGCGAAAAAAGGCAGCAAATCAGGCGTCCTCAATAAACAATAGGATCAATTGAGAAATGGACAAACTGCATTACTTGAACAAAGAAACTCACTTAGGGTGCATGGTTGTAAGTTTGGCAACATATGCTTCCAAGTCAAGAGCCTCGTCATAATTTCCATTCCTTACACAACTATTGCAATAAGAGATACAATCAATTGTAAGTAGCCATGACGCTACCGAGGAACAAATATCATCATAGCAGCTGGTAAGACAAAACAATTTTGACTGGGACATACGTGTCCATGAGTTGCGGAATTTCAAGCAAGTCAAGCAAAGTACTATGATTTTCCAGCAGCTTCTCATTCATCTTTCTTTTCTCCAAAATATGTTCCGCTGACTCAACAAATTCAGCGCAACCAGAGGTCAGTTTTGGAACTTCAGCTATCTACACGAGATGTTTTAGAATCTAATTAGAATAGTAGACTTAAAACATATCACGTAAAATGCAGTCTTGACGTCAAATAACGCAAATCATAAATCCCACAAATTAATTACCAAAGCCTCAAGATGCTTATCGATTGACGTAACCTCCTCCCTTATCTCAACCAATGCATCAGCTGCAGCAATAAATGCACGATAGTTCCCAACAGCTACCTCCGCCATCTGACGTTGTATTCTCTCCGCATCGACTCTCAGCAGTTCAGGTTCCTTCAACATCATTACAAAACATCAGAATAACATGTCAAATTGAGGAAATAAGTGGAATTGCAGAATTCCAACTCAGAACACATAATAGTCCAGTAATTTACAAACAATATAAATCAAATCGCTTGATCTCGTAGCTACTAATAGCTACTAACAATGTAAGTAAAATCACCTGATTTCCTAACGATATCAATCAACACAAGGCATAGAAACCAACAAAAATTAGTAACCGTCAGCACACATAGCCCAACCATTCAGATCAATACTTACAAACAACACCCCGGCAGATGAATGCATTTTATATTTTACAGAGGCGAGCACATGCAGTAAACTCAACATTGATTAGCAGCTAATTACAAACAATTCAATTAACTTTCTACTAACAATCAAGAACTCCATTAATTCACCTAAGAAACACAAAAAACCTAGCAAGTCCAATATTCATAAACCCGTGATGCACGAAACGCGTGGAAAAATTTACCTTGTGCAGGCGATCGAGAGTGAATGAGAGGAGTTCCGAGATGTACGGTTGCTGAGCAGCCGAGGCGAGTGGCAGTAGAAGAGGACTCGCCATCTCCGTCGATGCGTCGTCGTTCGACGGACGCGATTCGGCTGACGCCATTGCACGTATTTTGTCCTCAGCTGAGAATTTGATCGCTAGACCAACAGATCTTCAATTTAGAGATCTGTGCGAGTCATTTACAGTGGTTTTTTCTTCTCTGTATTGCTGTTTGGCGAAGGTTATATTTGGAATTACACTTCAGTATCAGTAGGGCCATAGGATCAAATTGCGCATTGCCATCTGAGGTTTAAAATATATGAATTTACCCCTAAATAACTATGGGCCATTGAAGTGTAGAAATGATA
>JAPQWV010004736.1:0-27000 GCA_027422505.1 Craterostigma plantagineum
CGAATTTGTGTGATCTAGTGCTTACCTGGAATATTGCTGTGATCACCTGGTTATGAACGTTTTCGCATGAATGGAGTCTCACTCTGTGCTATATATGGAAATGGTTCTTGCGCATCGGCAAAGGCTATGTGGGATATGCTCCAAGTCACTCATGAAGGAACTCAACGAGTTGTGCAATAAGACTGGCTCTGCTCACTCATTAGTACGAACTGTTCTCGATGGTATCTGACGAGAATATAAACCAGATTACGCCAGATTCATGGGAATCATCAACCAAATGTTCTCTCTCGGAAAGAAGGTTCCTGACAGTGACAAGTCAGAAAGATACCGAGATCACTGTCACGAGAATGGAATGCCAAGGTTACTCCCATCTACAAAGAAAAGGATCTAGAAGCACTTAGCATCTCAGAACTGACTGGATCGCTTATATCTTACGAAATGATTCAAACGTCAATGAATGAGAAGTCACAGAATAAAAATCAAAAGTCCATTGCATTCAAATCCAACCAAGAAGAATCTGATTCTGACGACGAGAAGAAGGCTTGATGAACGACTTAGCCATGCTTACAAAAAGATTCGAAAGAATCCAGCAGAAAAAGAAATTCAACGGGAACTTCAACAAATTCCAGAACAAAAAAAGGGAATCTCCACGTCTGGGAAGAAAGTTCAGAAATGTTTCTGATGCACCAAACCACGCCATTATGCACATGAATGCCCAGCAACCAACAATGAGAAATTAAGGAAGCATAAGGTCATGGTGACGGAATCAAATGACCCTGAACCAGAACAAAGTGAGGACGAGGATCACGCTTGCATGGCTGACGAGGATCAGGTATCTCTTTCTTCCTCCATTGAGAAAATTCATATCCTAAACAATTTATATAACAATGATTGTGAAAGCGACTCATCTGTTTTTGATATAGAGGAAAGTAAGGAACGGTTGTGTTAATTACTTCTGTTAGGTCCAAATTTATGAACTCGTAGATCCTAGACTTGAAATCTAAGGCAATCGATTAGAATTATGAAGAATTAGATTCGATCGAAAACTTCTCGTTGAGCTTCGAGAGAGACTTCGAGTAGTGAGAGAATGAATTCTGATTTTTTCTCTCTAGAATTTGATTTGCAAACCTTTCGGATCAATTGACTAAAATTCTCCATTAAGCTCAATGTTTGTACAAGTATTTATATCAAACATACTTGGTATAAATAACAAGCTAAGTCCTAAACTAAGGACAAATATAATAAAAGCTCAAATCTACGAAGACAGCTAATGAAATCAAAGCACAATTACAAAAGTGTATTCTACATTCTCCCCCTTCGTACTCGATTGCTCTTCCGCGCCATCTGTCCTCGTCGGGCATGGCATAACCTGCACAAGCCCAGCGCATGCTTGAAGTTCCTCAGCTCCAGTCGCTCTTCGATGTATTCAAGTAATTCCATCATGAGCGATTGTTCTCTCACGAACCTATGAGCTTCAACATTGTCTCCCTATTGATCTCTTCCAACCTCTTCTCTATGTTTCGCCTGATTACCTTGAGCGTCCCATCACAAAACTTGTGAACCTCAGTCTTCAGCATCAACCTAGTCTTCTTCGCTATCGGAATGTGATAGTGATCCCTAAGACTGAGCTGATGTGTACGTGGTTGTTGGGAAGCCCTTCGATCTCAGGTCCTTTGTTGAGCGGGTCGATCATATTAACCTTCTTCATGTTGCTCTCCAGAGCCATCTGAAGGTCGTGAGCGGCGAAGTACTTGACTTGGCGCATCATGAATCGGTAGAGTCCCTCGAGACCTTCTTTCTTGATGAAGCCTTGAGGACCCTTGTACTTCTCTACTTATAGCTGGTAGACACGGTAAACCTACTTGGTAGGGAGGTACGGTAGGTCGCTCTCGCTTAGTTCTTCTTGAGTTCTGTCTACTCGCTCGATGACATAGTATGGTGTTGGAAGACTTCCTTTGGCACAGAAGACACTCAGAAGCTGGCATATCGGAGATAGACTCTTATAATGGCTCTTTGGTTTGCCCTTTGGTCATCCCCAGCCTCAAGTCTGGTCCAAGATGGGTCAGCATCCAAAGATAGGTCATTCCTTTCTGCTGATCCCAGTGAGAGATCCCTCTTAGCTCGAACTCGTCCAACTTCTTGACTTTGTCCGGTGACCTCCAAATATGTTCTCGAACTTCTTCAAGGAAGGGAATCTCGATTCTGATATTCTCCCATGGCGTGTCGATGCAGACTGTCCCTGGCATTTGTCTTGTAGGGGAAGCCGCTAGTTGAGCAATAAGCTCTGGAAGCCCTAGGGGAATCTGTTCATGGCTTCACCTTCCTGATGTTCTTCGTCTTCTATCAGGACTAGGTCCACCGAAGCTGCTTGAAGCAAGTGTCGAACGTCCTTGAGTCATTGTCTCTGAATATCGTCATGCATGGTATGGGTCATCCACTGTCCTTCGAATATGTAATGATCGAGGAACTCATGTGGGTTGACGGCATGTCCAGATGGTCCCGATTGTTCTGGAGCGGTCGATGGAGTGGCCTCCGTAGATGAACCAGGTCGACTAATGTCACCTGTTGTCAACCCTTGAGCTATTACCGGCTCCTCAGGCCGGCTCGTAGTCACTTGAGGTTGTGACTGTCCGAGACTTCCATCCAATCCTCGATTCGAATCTTGAAGATTCTCATCTATGGATGTTGTGGCAGGTTCAGATTGAACCTGCGTATCAGACACCGGTGGGACTGGGCCGGTAATGAGTTGAATCTGAACTTCGGCCTCAGCACTTGGAGTAATGACTGGTGGCGTGTCTGATGTTGCAGTGATAGATGTAAAGAGGGACTCGAACTAGATGCTCAGTCGCCTTGGAGTCCTTCTTATCAATCGGATCTCCTCGTCGGACTCGGTGTCGGACGAGGTAGCCATGTGAGGAGATGATCTATGTGCGACATCCTTACTGGCTGGTTCTGTCACAGGAGGCCCTTGGGATGTGATCATGGGGATCTCGGCCTCTGGTGCAGGCGTAGTTGCCTGTGATGGTGAGCTGTGCCCCATTTCCGCTTCGGGCTGTGTTGCCTGTTGCAGGATTTCCTCAAGCGATCCTTGGAACACACCCACAGTGATGGGCACTTCAGCTCCCAGCGATTGTTGTGGAGCCTCAAGTTCCAACTCTTGTGCCACTGCGTCAATCAGCATAGCATCATCGTATGGTACTTGTGTTACCTGAGTTGGAGGCTCCTGTTCTAGCTCATGAGCCACTTGATCGATGATGGGCTTGTTTGGTGCTGTTGTTGAGGAGGGCTCACATGAAAGTCCGTCGGGTGCCCTCTAATCATCTGCTCCATGAGATGATTCTACCGACAGTACAGTCTATAGACGTCTCCTGAGGGGTCGACGAGATGTAGCAGCTCGATTGGGATCGGCATCGAAGACTGATCCAGGTCTGTGAGCCTTGGATTATGGAAGAACTTCAGTTTTGGGGGTTGGTAGTTCCCTCCTGGAGGTAGACGATGGATGTTCTCGTGCATCTCCATGAGTTGTCGGATGATGACGTTGAACCACCGGGCATACGATACATTCTACGATCTTTTATTTTCCATTTGTCTGATCTGTTCTACTAGATCGTTCCAAATTAGTTGACTGAAATCTTAATTCCGTGGAAAATTCGGAGAATGGTGCCGTTGCCATTGTCAAACCCGGCGTGCTTTGGCGATAGACACTTGTTGATTATGCCGAATAGTGTCTTCCATGGATGAGGGATTCCGTTGCTCTGGACTTGTGCAAGCTTGGTGAGCGGTGGACGGTATCCCATATGGAGAAAGTTACGCACCATCTCTGCGTCTGAAGGCAGATGATCGTAGTTTTGGCTGTATGGTAGGTCTAAGACGAGCCTGAAGTCATTCTTGCTGAAGCTTATATGTCTCGTCCCGATGACTGTCGTGAAGCGATAATTGCCATAAACTACTAGACTTTAATTCTTCCCCAGAACTGTTGCAAGTAGACCATAGGCACTGACGATGTCACCGTGAGCGCGTGCCAGAGGGGATGGCCTTGCAGTATAGACACCATGATCTCGTCCGGACACCTGAAGGTAGTCAGGTCGAGCTGGAAGTTGGTGTCTTGGACCTTGAGGTAGAGGTTCTTCTAGTAAATGTGATTGTATGTCGGGTAGTGATCCATCTGAAAAATCAATTTGAAAAACAAAATATTAGTTCAAGGATTTAATTGAGTCAAAAATTTATTTAATCAAACTATAATAGTCTATCAGGTCATGGTATGTTTGATAAATTTGTAATTGAAATTCAATTTTACAAATAGATCATACAAAGTGAATTTCGACGTATGTATATAAGAAGTGTAGTCGGAAATTTTTCTAAGTCTTTTGCATTTCTATTCACTCCGTGAAGTTTTTCGGACGTGTAATTGAATTTTCTATTTTGATTTAGCAAGTGCTGATTTTTTATCCAAATTTCAGTTCAATTTTGCGATCTAAAATTTTATTCGCTATGGTCTGCTACAGTGAAGAGGACTTAGAAATTTTTGCTAAGTGTTAAACGTTATACGTGTGGTACTGTAGCCGAGAAATTTTACGATTGAGAAAAATTTTCGTGTAAATTTACGATTGAGAAGATTGATTTCGGCGTAATTTTAGGACCGAGAAATTTTTCGCGCGTGAATAAAATTTTCGCTTTGAAAGTTTATCGAGAAAATAGTTTTTCTTTGTGAAGTTACGATCGAGAAAATTGACAACGAGAAACTAGGTGACTCGCCGAGGAATTTTTCGATCGATAAAATCATCGTTACGTACTTTTACGATCGAGAAATTTTATCGTCGAAAATTTAATTTTATCGCCGCTAGAATTTTCGACCGAGAACAGAATTGAAATCGAACTAACTGTTTTCGATGGTAAGTTTTGCGCTCGAAACTTAATTACACCTATTTGATCTATTCTATTCAGTAATCATTTCGCTCGCATAAAATCAAAGTGAGATTTTTCTATTGTAAGTAAATTGCAGTCTACGTTATTTATTTACAGATTAAGTCGAAATCTTAGCGACCAAAGAAACTTTTACGATGCAAACAGTGACTCAATCAAATTGAAATTCAATTGACACTGTTTGCGAGCGAGAAAGTTCTTCGATGCATTTAAACGTTTAAAACTAGTTCCAGTTCGAACTCTTAATCCATCTTTAAACACGCAGATTATCGAGACAAAATACTCTTAGAATGATCGAAAACCCTTAAGCTATCCTAGACTGCAGATTTCAACCTAGATTAACACATAAACATGTCGAAATCTTTATGAAATCATATGTGGGTTTATTTCAGATCGAACAATCGAAATCCTACTCAAACTGAGACGAAAGATCACAATATGTAGATGTAAACTGAGTTAAATCACACGCAAACATCAAATAAGTATCACTTCAACCTTAAACAGACAATTTCTTGGTAAAAATCGGAAGATTTTGAAAAGATTTTGAATCGTCTGTACAAGTTTCTCGAGAGAGTATTGAGAAGCACTGTTGATTTTTTCGATTAGGTTTTGCGTGAGATAAAGTTTTTCGACTGCTAAAAGAGTTACTTTTACTAATTGGACTGATTGGACGTTTTGAGTTTGCGTATGAAACAGGCTCAATTATAGTTTTTCGCTCGAGAAACTCCGATCGAGAATTTTCATTTGGTTCCTGTTTAATTTTCGCTCGACAAATTGGAAGAGAAAATTACTATTTGGTCCCAAATTAATTTTCGCTCGAGAATCTGCGGTCGAAAATTACAAAATTCACCCAAATTTTTCGATAGTAAGTTTTTCTACGATTTCATATTGAATCCTATTTGTCTTAATAATCACACATTTAACCCCCCGTTTATTAAAATTGAAGTGCAATTAACTTCCTGAAATTCCAAATTGCGACATCTGGCTCCAAATTCGATTTTCGATCAATCTGCAATACTTGGAAAAAAAATGTCAAAATGTTAGAGTTAATCATTACTAAATTTAAACAAAGGCTCCTCATTAATTTTTGTATCAATGCCGTAAGCTCCAGATCGTGTAAATTCGTGAAATCCTCCTCATCGTGATGCGCGTTGTATCATTTTTCAATCGAAAATTTTTTGCAACACTTAGAGAACAAAACTGTTGGTCCCGAATGCACCAAACAAGGAATCAAAGAGGCTTTGATGGAATGAAAAGGGAGAATTTCTCACCTTGTAGTGTGTGTAGTGTGTGAAAACTAGGGTTAGTCTTTTGATCTTTGATTACCTTTCAAATGGTGCTGGTAAAACCTTATATACCACATTAACCCTAGGTATATTAAGGCCCATACACCAAAAATTAAAATAATTACATTCAAGTCCAAAGCCCAAGCTAAAAGGATAATTACAATATAAATCCCTAGACTTAAGCTATTGACACAATCACTAAATATCCTAACAATCTCCCCTTTGTGTCAATTGTTGGGAGTCTTGGATCTTGGGCGTTGGGATGGTGGATTAGCGTGTAAGTGTTTCGCGAAGTCCTAGCTTGAACTCGAAGGCGCTGAGATTCCTTCGAAGGACTGTTAGGATATTTAATTGGTTGTGTCAATAGTTTAAGTCTTGGGATTAATTATGTAATTTTCTTTAGCTTGGGCTTTGGACTAGATAGTAATTATTTTATTATTAGTGATTGGGCCTTAATATACCTAGGGTTAATGTGGTATATAAGGTTTTACCAACTCACTTTGAAAGCTAATCAAAGTTCAAAAGGCTTACTCTTATTTTCACACACTACACACACTCAAAGGTGAGAAACTCTCCCTTCTTCATTCCATTTAGCCTCTTTGATTCCTTGTTTGGTGCATTTCGGGACCAACAAGTGGTATCAGAGCAAACGTGGATCGATCTGCATTGATTTGAATCCAGTTTCGTTCGATTCCAAGCAAGATCAAAGGTGTTTTTGAGCAAAAAAATTGTTTTCGGGCATTTTGAGCTTGTTTTGGGGTTTTGATGCTTCGTTTTTATGTTTAAAACCTTCCCCCAGATCGAGTCTATGCCTAAAATGTTTTTAGAACACTTTTGGATCAGCTTTAACGAGTTTTGAGCGAGATTGAAGCAAAAACTTTTCAGAAAAAGGACATCTCGGCCATTCTCTGTTTTCGGTCGATTTGACCCATTTTTTGTTGTTTTTAGTTCACAAATCGGTCGATCATGTGTTTAGGGAAGAATTTCTGAAGTTTAGGATCAAGTTTGAGCGATTTTGGTTGAGACTTGGGTGAAAACAGACGGTTTTTCTGGAAAATGTCGCGACAAAGCAATGGAACAGTACTTGATGTTCTTGCCCGCGAAATTTTGCTGAATCGTTCAAATCCGCGAAAGTTTCATCTCTGCGAAGTTGAATCCGAGAATTTTTAAACCGTGAAACGTCTCTTTCACTGAATTTTTTTCGCAACGGTCTATGCTCACAATCCGAGAATTTTTACACCGCGAAAATTCGCTTTCACTGCAGTTTCTCGCAACAACCTATGCTCAAAATCCGAGAAAGTTTGACACCGCGACAATTTTTCTTAGGCCCAATTTTTCTCAACTTCGTACTCTTTAAAATCCGAGAATTTCCAAAACCGCGAAAAATTTCTCTATGACCCAATTTTTCTCAAGTTCGTACTCTTTAAAATCCGAGAAACTTTATACACGAGAAAGTCAATTCCAAGAATCTTTCTAAGCCGCGAATTTTTTTTTCTCAGCCGAGAACTTGTTGAAAATCTTTACATCCGAGAAAGTTTTCTAAGCCGAGAAAGTTTATCTCATCTGAGAAAGTTTTTCAAAACCACGTCTCTTCCAAATCCGAGAAAATTTCCTAAAAATCACTCTTCACCACTCGATGCGATTTTCTTTAACTTGCGAAATTTTCTTGTGAAGATTTTAAAACTCTCAACTTAGAATCATTCCCACACGCGAAACTTTTAAATCCGAGAAAATTTTCACCTGTGAATTTTTTTTAATTTCACCTTAAAATTCACAAACACCGAAATTCCTCAACACTTAATTTCTCGGATAACATTTCACTAATCACGTCTCCTTGAGCTGCGAATTTTTTTTTTTTCCTCTTTCGTGTTAAGTCTTTCTCGTGTTAAAATCTTCTTGGGTTAAATTTTTCTCAAACTTTTTAAGATTTGATCCTCACACTTTAGAACTATCTCCCTGGACCACTTTTGAGATAAAATTTGTTTTTGCTCCCCAAGTCTCAATTTAAATTTCTAGAACTACTCCTAATTTCAAGATATATTTCTCTTTCATACATTATCGACCATCACACATGCTCACTTAGTTCTAAGAAATTCCTTAAACAATTTTATTCTCAAAACTCTACTCATCAAACTCGTATTTCTCATATCGTTCGTTACTAACTTTCTTATCTACGCAAGATCAATACCACGGACGATTCGACTGCACCAACCATGTCTACCACGAATGACATCTCCATAGTGGGCTCCGACACCAGGCCTCCGATGCTGCGACAAGGCGACTACAGCATATGGACAAACCGGTTCCTCACGTTCATCAGGAACAAAGGCGCACCACTCTCTCAATACCTTCTGGACTCCATCTTCAACGGCCCAGCACAGTTATGGACAACCATCCCTGCACAGCCAAACGCAAACCCTCCCACGGATGAACGCCGCACTCCAAGAGGTCCCATCAATGAGGATGAACTGGCTCGTGTACAGGCCGACGAGACTGCCAAAGGATACCTCTTCCAGGCTTTGGGAAACGAGGTCTACGGTCACGTTGAGTGCTGCACAACTGCTAAGGAGATATGGGATGAACTTGCAGAAATTATGGCAGGCACAACTGAAAGTGCTCAGGGGAGGAAATCAGCATGTCTCTCGCAGTATGAACTCTTCCAGGCCTATGAAGGAGAGGAACTGCGTGACACATACCTCCGATACTTGAAGATCATCAATGAACTCAAGAAAGCCAGGATCTCGAGGGACAAATTCGATATCAACAATCGCTTCCTTGGTAGCCTCAAACCACATTGGGGCAATGCAATCGTGATGATGATTCAGAGTAAGGACCTCTCCAACACTTCCATCCATGCTCTTTATGACAGTTTGTCTGCCTATGCTCCTTACGTGCAACCTCAGTCCACCAACACTCGAGTCGACCCACTGGCACTCCTCTCGAACAAAACCAATGAACGATCTTCCACCACTAAGATCAAACAGAACAAAGGGAAGCAACTGGCAATGCTCACTAAGTTGGTCTCAAAGAAGATCGGGAAAAAATCCTCATCCTCCTCCAATCGCCAAAGAACCTATAGCGGCACCAAAAAAACCACTCCCACAGAGGAAACTAAGCCGACAAAGAAAGCAGAGGACTCCGCACCTCAAAAGTCTGTGAAGTGCTTTCGGTGTGGAAAGACAGGCCACTTTGCCAAAGAATGCCACGCCCCACGCGTGAAGGACTCCGGGTACTACGACCGAAAGGCCAGAATGACCCGCAAGATGGAAAGTGGAAAGCCCTACTCACCGAAGAAGCTGAATGGGTGAATGACACTTCAGAAGACGAGGAGCCTAAGGATGAAGATTGCTGCATGGCAAGGCTGGTCGAACATGACGAGGACGAGGAGATGGGTCACACCGGTGAAAACACAGCTAAGACTCCTACCAACGCTGAGTCTGAAGTACGAATCTCGCAACTCGATGATGTGTTTAATCACCGACACGCCATTAAGAAACCCACCGTAGACGCTAGGGATTATGATGAACTTAGGCTAAAATTTGAAAATAACTATGCCTTACTTAGTCTAAAAGTAGAAGAACTTGCCTGCGCAAACGAACGTCTAATGGCCTCTGAAGCGTTAGTCAAACGTCTGCAAAGTAAGAACAAACAAAGTGAGACTAAGGTTAAGGAAACTACACTAGCCATTAGTTCATGTGAAACTTCTCGCCTCCTAACGGCCGCCCAATATGAACTGCTTACGAAGGAAAGAATTAGGCTATACCGCAAGGTGAAAGAACTTGAGGAGCAACTTCACCTTAGGAAAAAGGCAGCAAACATCTTATGTCTATTAAACCAACCAGTTGAAACAGAATTCTACGACGCCCGGATGGGAATAGGACTGGCCAGCAACTGCGATCCAACGCTGCTAATTGTCAAAAGGTATAACATGTACAGTACAGCATTCCTAATAACGAGGAAAGGGACTCCCTCACAACTCATGCCATTTGTAAGATCCTCCTCCACTGTGCTGTCAGAAGAAAAGAGGAAACAGAACATACTTTGGGCAGAAATCGCATACGACTACACAGAATTGAATGCTAGTGATAAGACTAGAAAGCCCTCACTCTCTGAAGACATCAAATCTCAATTCCCAACCGAAGAACAGGAAATCGCTCTCCGAGAAGCACTTTATCGCATCTATGTCCCAGAGAAACTTCTAGTCATAGCAGAACTAGAACGAACCATAGAAGTAGAGCGAAAAGCCTTTGCAAAAGAGCGAGAAGATCTACTTTACAAAATCTTTACCCTAGAACAATCTCATAATACGAACAAACCTTCTACGTCAAGTCAAGTACCCGACTCTCAAACATGTAAATGTAAGAGGACGGCGAAGATGACTCCTGAAGCCGACACATGTTCTAACACTAACTCTAGTATTCTTATGGATACAGGGAATGTGAGCTCGACGTCTCTGGAAGGGAGTTCGTACCAAATAAAGGAGAATCCGCTCTTCGATGACAAGAAGAAAAGACCATCCTATATTCATTCTACCTCTCTATGTACTGAATCCCAATGTCCTAAGGTCGTAGACAATTATGTTGCCAAAACTCATCTTTCTTTTACCAAGCTTATGTCTATGTGCTGCTGCAATGAATTTGTCCTCCCACGCTTCCATGAATATGAAACACATGAACACGCAACACTCCGACCACGCAAGCGAACTTCATCTACGACGTCTTTGAATTCTCCCATCTCGCCTAAACCTAAGGTCAAGCGAAAACGCCTCTCGTCGTCAAACGCAAACTCACCTACTACTCGCAAGCCAAAGGCGACCAAAACCGAAGCACAAAAACGACAACCACATTCCACACGCCAATTCATGTATAAGGCACCACACATGCAAGCACATGTTAGGAAAATATGGGTTAGAAAAACCATAATCCCGCCTAATCAAACAAACGACAAAGGGAAAGCTAAATTAGAAACAACACAATCTGATTTAGAAACCACATTTCCCATAAAGCGCATAAAAACTTTACATATATCACAAGAATGTCCCGTTCGAAAACGGAGACCCAACGTTTGCTAAATGTTTGCAGGTCTGTCATGTGTGGTATCTAGACTCAGGTTGCTCCACACACATGACAGGGAATAAGGAGCTATTGAGCAACTTCTCCGAGCGCTATCTTGGAAGGGTCTCCTTCGGAAACAGTCAAATGGTGCCGATTCTAGGAACTGGCGATCTCGTGCACGATAAACTGACAATCAAGGGCATCTCCTCTGTCGAGGGTTTGAGCTACAATCTCTTCAGCATTGGTCGATTCTGCGACAAAGGATACAAGGTTCTCTTCGAATCTGACATCTGCAGTATTATAGATGCCTCAGGACAATCTCTTCTTTCTGGAACGCGCACGTCCCACCTTTATGTACTCAACCTTAAGACCTCTCGACCAATATGCCTTCTCTCTCGAGCCGCACCCAAGTTGAACGATTTATGGCACCGACGTCTTTCACATCTCAATTTCAAGACCATCAACAAACTGCGTCAGAATAAACTCGTCAACGGTCTACCCCAACTGACATATCATAAGGAACAGCTCTGCTCTGCCTGTGAATTAGGGAAGATGAAGCGATCGTCTCATGTCTCTAAGGAAACACCGTCCTCTAAGCTCATCCTCGAGCTCTTACATATGGATCTATGTGGCCCAATGCCTACGGCCACACTCGGAGGAAGACGGTATATTCTGGTGATAGTCGATGATTTTTCACGCTACACGTGGACGAAACTCATTCGCACGAAGGATGAAGTTCCTGATATAATCATCGAGTTTGTTGTTACGTCCCAAACTCTTCATCGACAGAAGGTTCGGATTATCAGAACTGACAACGGAACTGAGTTTAAGAACAAGAAGCTCAGTGATTTCTATGCCACTCAGGGCATCACTCAACAGTTCTCAGCTGTGAAGACACCGGAACAGAATGGTGTTGTTGAGCGCAAGAACAGGACACTAGTTGAAGCAGCTAGGACTCTTCTCATACAATCCAGACTTCCTCATTCTCTTTGGGGCGAAGCTATTCAAACGGCCTGCTACACACAGAACCGGGCTTCCATCCACAAGAGATTCAACCGCACCCCATACGAGATGCTGAATAACCGTCGTATCCCCCATATATCTTATCTAAGGGCCTTCGGTTGCCGATGTTTTGTGGCCAATGATCGTCAACATCTTGGGAAGCTTGATCCAAAAGCTCTTGAAGGCATCTTTGTTGGATACTCACTAAACTCAAAGGCATACAGAGTCTATCTGAAGGAGAAACGATCAGTAATTGAAAGCACGAATGTCACTTTTGACGAAAGCGAAGGCGATCTCACAGCTTCTGGCCATATCAGTCCAGAACCAGGTCTTCTACAAACGTTGACAAAAGGTCAACCTTCAACGGCGGGAACTTCCTCATCTGAGGGCAATTGTGGTGAACTAGATCTTGATCTGCTCTTCGAGTACTTCTACCCAGTTCCCAAGACTCCCGTCGCCACCACTCAACCTACTGCTGCACCCACTCAACCTACACCACCAGCTATCGGCAATAACGTCGTCCCTCCAAACTTGGATGCACTCAATCTCAACGAAGACGACATACTACCCAACCCTGGGAATATTGCTGATTCTGACGCAGAACCCTCTCAATTTAATACGATTGAGATCTCTTCTTCGAACACCGGGCCCCAACCTAATGAGTTTCAAATAGACACAAATGCGGCCAGCTCCTCACAAACCAACGTACCACTTTGGGCTCGCTCTCACCCTACCGATCAGATTATTGGGGATCCCACATCCGGTGTTTCGACACGTTCGGCTACGATGAATGAAAGTTTGTTTGCTTGCTATCTCAGTCAAGTCGAACCATCACGAGTAGCAGAAGCTCTCAACGATCCTGATTGGCTGATTGCAATGCAGGAGGAAATAAATCAGTTTGAACGCTTACAAGTTTGGGAACTCGTACCACGACCTCACAATAGATCCATTATCGGCACAAAATGGATCTTTAAGAACAAAAAGGATGATGATGGTGTTGTTATTCGCAATAAAGCAAGACTTGTGGCTAAGGGGTACAACCAACAAGAAGGCATCGACTACGATGAAACTTTCGCCCCAGTTGCCAGGATCGAAGCCATACGAATGTTCCTTGCCTTTGCTGCTCACAAGAACTTCAAAGTCTACCAAATGGACGTAAAGACTGCATTTCTGAATGGATTTCTCAAAGAAGAAGTGTACGTTGATCAACCTGAAGGGTTCTTGAGCGAAGAGTTTCCTCATCACGTTTATCGACTCTACAAGGCCCTCTACGGACTAAAACAGGCTCCCCGAGCTTGGTATGACGTCCTTTCAGATTTCCTTGTTCAGTCTGGATTCAAGAAAGGATCTCTGGATACAACTCTCTTCACAAAGCGGAGTGGCTCGGACATCATGATTGTACAGATTTATGTCGATGACATCATTTTTGGATCGACTAAACCTCAACTGTGCGAAGAGTTCGCAGAATTGATGAAAGAGAAATTCGAAATGAGTATGATGGGTGAACTGAATTTCTTTCTTGGTCTTCAAGTAAAACAACTCCCCAACGGAATCTTCATCAATCAGTCCAAATACATCCATGACATCCTCGAGAAGTATGGAATGAAGGATGCTAAGACTGCTGCTACACCTATGTCACCCTCTGGCCGACCCGACGCGGACCCATCTGGTGTTCCCGTTGACCAAACCGTTTATCGAGGGATAATAGGATCTCTTCTGTACCTTACTGCTAGTCGACCGGATATCGTCCTCTCGACAGGAATCTGCGCTCGTTTTCAGGCCACACCAAAGGAATCCCATCTCACTGCTGTCAAAAGGATTCTCCGCTACCTCAAGGGAACACCCAATCTGGGTTTGTGGTACCCCACTCTATCGGACTTCAAATTGGTTGGATTCTCTGACTCGGATTATGCAGGATGCAAGATGGACCGAAAAAGCACCTCTGGAGCTGCACACTTCTTGGGCGGTAAACTCGTAAGTTGGTCGTCTCGAAAACAAAACTGTGTCTCAACTTCGTCGACGGAGGCAGAATATGTCGCCGCCGCTAGTTGCTGTTCACAGCTTTTGTGGATGAGAACCCAACTACGAGATTTTAATTTTCATGTTGATAAAATTCCCATCTATTGTGACTCAAAAAGTGCCATCGCGATGACGAGTAATTTTGTACATCACTCAAGAACAAAACACATAGATATTCGTCATCACTTCATCAAAGAACATGTCGAGCAAGGCACGATTGAATTGCACTATCACAACTGAAGATCAACTGGCCGACATTTTCACAAAACCGTTGGATGTCAAACGATTCCAACACCTAGTGACTATGTTGGGTATGTTGAATATTCAGTTGTGATCAATCGACCCTACATGAACTTTGATAAAGTGTACATATTTCATTTTCACTTCACTTCATTTTCTATGTGTCTTCTGGATTATGTCTGTTGAGGGGGAGTTTTTAGATTAAGGGGGAGCGTCTGATATTTCATTATTTAAAACGGGAATTTTTCGATTAAGGGGGAGCATCTGATATTTCATTATTTAAAACGGGAATTTTTCGATTAAGGGGGAGCATCTGATATTTCATTATTTAAAACGGGAAGTTTTACGATTAAGGTGGAGTTTTTTTTTTCTTATTTTTCATTATTAAAAAAAATATATATATTTTGGGTTGAAATTTTAAAGTCTGGTCAAACTGAGTCAAAATCGGACTCAAAACATTTTGGGCTGAATTTCAAATTTTCTGGTCAAAATAAGTCAAAATTGGGTCCAAGTCCGCGAAATTCAGCTACGTTGAATTTTTAACCAAGCCCGCGAAATTTCGGCCCATTTACTCAAAAATTTCGCATGTACAGTGTCTACAATCGTAAAACCCCAAAACCCTTAACATTTTTCACTATCCTAAAAATCCCGAGAAAATTCAAAAATTCGCAACCCCTCTTTCAAAAATTCGCAACTCCCCGCATCGTCGTCATCGTCAAAATCTGCATTCAAACTTCGTTTCCTGCTAACTCCATCATCGCAAATCAGCTTTTCGGTATGAATACATCTTAAATAACCTAATTTCTGTTCGATTTTACCCTGTTTTGCCCGTTTTGATTAAATCTGCTTGGTTAGGGTTAAAACTTTCTCGGCTCTGAATCGAAAGAATGTTAGGCTTTTAATGTTTAAATCCAACAAATATGTATTTCCCATCCTATTACGAGTCGATTGAGTCCAAATTATTGCATTTTGGTTAAGATTTGAGTAGGTCTAAGGCAAAAATTGATTGCGCTGTCTCGCACTTTTTCAACTGTGTTCTTCACCGCGAAAAATTCTCAGAAAAATTGCTTTAATCGTTAAATTTCGCTGCTACAGTGAGTAACGCCCCGCGAAATTTTAAGTTACCCGAGAAAATTCCTGCGCTACAGTGAGTATAGCCCCGCGAAATTTTTATTTCACCGAGAAAAACATTCTCAGATAAATTACTTTAATTATTAAAATTCGCTGCTACAGTTAGATAGGCCCCGCGAAACTTTTATTTTACCCGAGAAAATTCTTGGACTACAGTGAGTGAGGTCTCGCGAAATTTTATCTGAGAAAGTTTCATACGAGAATTTACATATGTTAAAATTTCGCTGCTACAGCAAGTGAAGTCCCGCGAAAATCTCATATACTTCACTTCATAATCCAGATTTTCGCATCTTCACTTTTCTCGCATCTACAGTGAACCAAAAAATTTTCTCAATTCACAAAGATTTTTCAACCCGCGAAAATTTCATATACTTCACTTCATAATCCAGATTTTCGCATATTCACTTTTCTCGCATCTACAGTGAACCAAAAATTTTCTCAATTCACAAAGATTTTTCAACCCGCGAAAATTTCATATACTTCACTTCATAATCCAGATTTTCGCATATTCACTTTTCTCGCATCTACAGTGAACAAAAATTTTTAAATCCGCGAAACTTCCATTTAACCTGCGAAGTTTTTCCTTATATGCTAGATCTCTTATATGCTAAGTGAGAAAATTCATTATATGCTGAGTGCGAAAATTTCATTACAGCTAGATGCATGCGAAATTCACTCTGAATGAGAAAACACTCAACGTGCGAAATTTTCATTATATGCCAAGTGCGAATTTCCTTGAAACATGAGAAAATTTCTTAACGTGCGAAATTTTTGTGGCTGAGTGCGAAATTTCCTGAAACATGAGAAAATTCCTTGAAACAAAGATAAGTTGCGAATTCTTCTCATTACATACGAAAATTTTGACAACGTGCGAGATTTCTTAACTTACGAAAATTTTCCATACTTGCTAAATTTTACACAAAATGCGAAAATTTTCTTATATATATCTTGGGCAATTCTATGTCTATTTTTATCATTTTCGTGACTTAGTCAGTACTAATCTTATTACGATTACTGTAAAGCGCAGATATGACTGACAAAGATCAAAATACACTTGAAGCACCTGAGGCGGCTGCCATCCAAAGAGAGGTCGCTCGCATCGAACTCCACGCGCGCACTTATGTCCCACCACCCGAGGAGATCTTCCCACTAAGTCAATGGGCGGCCCTGATTCCCAACAACTATGTGGTGGACTTGAACAGTTTTCGGTGCGATGCCCCCGTTATTATAGAAATTCTCAAAGGGCACCCACTTCGCCACGCCCTCACTCATGGCGAACCTTCAACAATTCTGGCATACGCTGCAGATAGCTGGACCACTACGCCTTGCCAAGACCTTATCCGCCCATATCGATCAAGAAACGGTGGTCCTCACACCCAAAATACTCCAAGATGTTCTTCAACTCCCAGTCTACTCACCCTACGATCCACCACCAACACACGACCAACTCATTGAAGACATCGACAGACTGGGCTATCAACCAGATACCAAGAAGAAGAAAGGCCCACTTGTCCTCAGTGAAGTCACCACCCGCAATCTACCACAACCCTGGCGGACACTGTACCTGCTGGTGAACAAGTGTATGTCAGGAAAGCATGCTGGTCAGGACCGCGGAAACATTCAAATCCTCACAATCATGACCGGCATCGCTCACAACCGCAAGTACAACTACGCCGACATCATCTGGGTGGACCTAGTCTCGATGATCCAGCGACGCGACCGGGAAGTCGCCAAGGGAGTCCCGAACCGCTTCGTCCCATACATGCGATGGCTCCCAGCTCTGATCAAGCACTTCCGCCTGCACTCAACCAACATCCGCATCCGTCCGGCAGCAGAGCACTTCCAAATCCCAACTGTCGAGAAGTTCGCCAAGAAGAACACACCGGCGAAGGATCGACACGCAATGGTGATTCCGGACGACGTGCTCGCCTACGCCGACTAGACCAACCCGAACGTCCAAGAATACCGTGCCTCAACCGCATCCTTCCGTGAAACCCCGCACCCTCTATCCACTGTCCCTACGGAGCAGATCAACCCCCCTGCTCCTAACCTCGGACTAGCCAACCCCCCACCACCACCTCCAAAAAGTCATCGAGTCACGCCGCATCCTCTTCCACCCGCGTTCCGAAAAAACGGGCGCGTAAGGATGACGTAAGCCGTCCCACGGAGCGTCGATCGAAACAAAAACACGATCAACCTCCTCAGCCACAAATAAGCCGAGCCGAACCATTAGGTACAGGAGGTGATGTGTTCACCTCCCGAGTAGAAGTCGTGGCATCTGGCTCAACCACGCAAACGTCCCCACCAATCCACTTATCTTCCTCTCTACAGGAAGATATTTCATTCCACGAGGAGCCACTTATACCATCGACATCCCACTTGGAGGTGATCGATGTTGAAACAAGCAGTCCCTCGCCTCAGACTGCATCCTCTTCATGCACATCGAGTCTAGTGCCCTCACTCCCCATAATTTCTCCCGTTTCTAGGACACATATACCTCTTACCGCACCACAGAGTCTTCGTGACTCTGTCAGAACGCTCGCTGATGTCTCTGTGACTGAGAGCGGAAGACCTAGCACGGCCAACATCACAACAACCGTGAGCCTAGGCCATCATTCGATTGAGTCTGTCTCATCGACGATGCTAACGGGAAGTCTGAGTGACCCCGTCTTTTCCAGACCTGTGCAAACGGGCGGCCGATCGGCGATATTCACCGAGTCGGTGTCAGTTGGATTTCTCCGTGATTCCAACCTGTTTACTTTACCCCAATTCGTCACCGAGACCGCGCTAGAGACACGTCTTCAAGAGTTTGCAAAGACTCTTGAGGCGTCGATTTTAGATAAAGTCTACGCGCGTCTCGAAGCGTCCACGGTCGATAAAGGCAAAGGTGTGGCCCCGGAGACGCCACCACCAAAGCAAAATGAGGACGCAGAAGCTGTTCTCTCCTCCATTTCCGCCAAGGAGCTCTTCTCCTCAGAGCTCGCTTCTAGTCAATGACGGAACTTGACGAGGAGGAACAGCAGATGAAGAAAATAATGACGCAACCATTGTCTTGCCGCGCTCAAGGCGAGACTAGCGGGATCAGGCGCGACGATCAAGACGATGATCAAGATCGCCGCGAGGGGGAGATAAATAGGCAGCTAGGCGCACAATCTCAAGGACTCGTACAATCGACGCCGATCTCCTCCTCTGGACCTGAAACGACACCCGCAACAGAAACCTCACACCCCACTAGCCAAAAATCCCATCCCATTAACCCCGAGTCATTAACCAAATCACCCTCACCACTACCCATCACCGTCTCCGAAACTCTAATCGTCACATCGGCGTTAGAGACCATCTCCACACCGTCTCCACCCACCAACACAGAACCTCTAACTGTCACATCGACATTAGAGGCCACCACCACATCTATACCACCCGTTACCCAAATCATCCTCGCCAAAACCATCACATCAACTGAACCACCTGAATCTCCACCACAACCATCCCTACAATCCACAAACTCCTCCGAAACAACACCCTCGCCACCACACAGCGACACTCCTCTCAACACCGACCCCAACGTAGCTCCCGAGGACGTCTACTGCGCACAGAACGAGATCGAAGCCTACATCTTCAACGATGAATGGCTGTACACACCCGTCGATGCAGTAGCAGCCAGGAAGCTGGTGGAAAACGCTCGACGTCTGCTGATGGAAGCCTCACTAACGCTGATCAACACAGCAGACAACGAGGACGGAGAGGAGTACGACGCTCAACCGGCCGAGCTTGAGGACATCCTGCAATTCTGAGCGCAGCAAACTGAGGTCCCTGCTGCTCAAACGGATGCACCCACGGTGGATATACCGGAAGCACCGTGGGAAAACAAAAAGATCACCGCACCGTTTCAAGAAGAGATCAGGAAGAGGATCTGGCGACGCAAGGAGCAGATCATCACCACCTTCGACGAGTATGAGCTGATGAACATCCAAAGTTGGAGCGAGAGAAAGAAGCAACTCTATCGGTGGAGCCTTCTGTGCCACAAATGCACAAATAGGACGCTATCCGATGAGGAAAACATCGCTCAGGAAATGAGTCGGGCCCCCATCTGCAAAGTCACTGACCTCCGCCAAGAATCCAAAGGACCTGTCCATTACCCAGTATTCACGGTAATGAGGCAGGATGAGAGCTACTGTGAAGTCAGTGAGGCGGACTTCAAGTTTCTGCGCCTGGGCGACCTGTACAGCATGCTGGAATCCATGAAGCAGTTCAGACTCGTCCTCAGAAGTTCTGGACATCTCATACGTGCTGAACCGGTCACCATGGGATATGTGGCTATCAAACGCCACATGCTCCGACAGGTCAGATTCATCGCCACCCATGATCTGCAGATGGCGGTGGAGCACAACCTAAAGAAGGTGAATCTGACTCGCCCATCTTTCAAGAACGCGGACGACTACCGAGAGGGCGATGTGATCGACGGAGACGATCCGGCGGTCGCCTACTCGAACTATAAGGGAAAGATGAGGATGCTGCGCTGCTCTGAAGTGGCAAAGTTCTCGGTGGAACGCTCACCATCATCCAGGACAAACTAATGAAGATCTGCCGCATACTTTCAGAAGAAGGAATCTCCGCGCCTTCGAGTTCAAGCTAGGGCTTCGCGAAACACTCACACGGTAATCCACCATCCCAACGCCCAAGATTCAAGACTCCCAACAATTGACACAAAGGGGGAGATTGTTAGGATATTTAATTGGTTGTGTCAATAGTTTAAGTCTTGGGATTAATTATGTAATTATCTTTAGCTTGGGCTTTGGACTAGATAGTAATTATTTTATTATTACTGATTGGGCCTTAATATACCTAGGGTTAATGTGGTATATAAGGTTTTACCAACTCACTTTGAAAGCTAATCAAAGATCAAAAGGCTTACTCTCCCTTCTTCATTCCATTTAGCCTCTTTGATTCCTTGTTTGGTGCATTTGGGGACCAACAAGGACCATTCGATCAGCTATAGCATCAATGAGCTTCGTGAACTTGGATCGGCAGAGAGGATCTTCTTCCGAAAGGATGCGGCAAATCCTCATGAGTTTGTCTTGGATGATGGTGAGCGTCCCATCCGAGAACTTTGCCACTTCGGAGCAGCGCAGCAGCCTCATCTTTCCCTTGTAGTTCGAGTAGGCGACCGCCGGATCGTCTCCGTCGATCACATCGCCTTCTCGGTAGTCGTCCGCGTTCTTGAAAGATGGGCGAGTCAGATTCACCTTCTTCAGGTTGTGTTCCACCGCCATCTGCAGATCGTGGGTGGCGAAGAATCTGACCTGTCGGAGCATGTGGCTCTTGAGAGCCACATATCCCATGGTGACCGGTTCAGCACGTACGAGATGTCCAGAACTTCTGAGGACGAGTCTGAACTGTTTCATGGATTCCAGCATGCTGTATAGGTCACCCAGGCGCAGAAACTTGAAGTCCGCCTCACTGACTTCACTGTAGCTCTCATCCTGCCTCATTACTGTGAAGACTGGGTAGTGGACAGGTCCTTTCGACTCTTGGCGGAGGTCAGTAACTTTGCAGATGGGGGCCCGATTCATTTCCAGAGCGATGTTTTCCTCATCGGATAGCGTCCTCTTTGTGCACTTGTTGCAAAGAAGGCTCCATCGATAGAGCTTCTTCTTTTCCTCGCTCCAATTTTGGATGTTCATCAGCTCATATTCGTCGAAGGTTGTGATGATCTGCTCCTTGCGCCGCCAGATCCTCTTCCTGAACTCTTCTTGAAACGGCGCGGTGATCTTTTTGTTTTCCCACGGTGCTTCCGGTATATCCACCGTGGGCACATCCGTTTGAGCAGCAGGAGCCTCGATTTGCTGCGCTTGGAATTGTAGCATGTTCTCGAGCTCGGCAGGTTCAGCGTCGTACTCCTCTCCGTTCTCATCGTCTGCGGTGTTGATCAGCGTGAGCGAGGCTTCCATTAGCGGACGTCGAGCGTTTTCCACCAAATTCCTGGCTGCTAATTCATCGGCGGGTGTGTACAGCCATTCATCATTGAAGATGTAGGCCTCGATCTCGTTTTGTACGCAGTAGACGTCCTCGGAAGCCAGATTGGAAACGATATCGAGAGGGGTATGGCTATGTGGTGGCGAGGGTGTTGCGTCGGAGGAGTTTGTGGATTGTGAGGATGGTTGTGGTGGAGATTCTGGTGGTTCGGTTGAGGTAATGGTTTTGGCGAGGATGATTTGGGTGATGGGTGGTGTAGATGTGATGGTGGCCTCTAACGTCGATGTGACAGTTAGAGGTTCCGAGATGGTGGGTGGAGACTGTGTGGAGGTGGTCTCTAACGTCGATTTGACTATTAGAGTTTCGGAGACGGTAATGGGTGGTGGTGAGGGTGATTTGGTTAGTGGCTCAGGGCAAACAAGGTGGGATTTTTGGCTAGTGGGGTGTGAGGTTTCTGTTGCGAGCGTCGTTTCAGGTCCAGAGGAGGAGGGCGGCGTCGATTGCATGAGTCCTTGGGATTGTGAGCCGAGTTGCCTATTCTCCCCCTCGCGGCGATCTTGATCATCGTCTTGATCGTCGCGCCTGATCCCGCTAGATTCGCCTTGAGCACGGCAGGTCATCGGTTGAGTCATAATGTCCTTCATTTGCCGTTCCTCCTCGTCAAGTTCCGTCATGGATTCGAATCGGGCTCTGAGGATGTAGAAGAGCTCCTTGGCGGAAATGGAGGAGAGAACAGCGTCTGCGTCCGTATGTTGCATGGGTGGTGGCGTCTCCGGGGCCACACCTTTGCCTTTGTCGACGGTGGACGCATCGAGACGCGCGTAGTCTTTATCGAGGATAGACGCCTCAAGAGTCTTTGCAAACTCTTGAAGACGAGTCTCTAACGCGGTCTCAGTCACGAACTGGGGTAAGTTTAAAAAGTTGGAATCACGACGAAATCCAACTGTCACCGAATCGGAGAAGATAGCCGATCAGCCGCCCGTTTGCACAGGACGGGAAAAGACGGGGTCACTCAGACTTCCCGTTTGCATCATCGATGAGACAGACTCAATCGAATGATGGCCTAGGCTCACGGTTGTTGTGATGTTGGCCGTGCTAGGTCTTCCGCTCTCAATCACAGAGACATCATCGAGCGTTCTGACAGAGTCACGAAGACTCTGTGGTGCGGTAGAAGGTGTATGTGTCCTAGAAACGTATGAAACTATGGGGAGTAAGGGCACTATACTCGATGTGCCTGAAGAAAATGCAGTCTGAGGCGAGGGACTGCTTGTTTCAACATCGACCAATCCAAGTGGGATGTCGATGGTATACGTGGCTCCTCGTGGAATGAAGTACCTTCCTGTAGAGAGGAAGATAAGTGGGTTGGTGGGGTCGTTTGCGTGGTTGAGCCAGATGCCACGTCTTCTACTCGGGAGGTGAACACATCACCTCTTGTACCTATTGGTTCGGCTCGGCTTATCTGTGGCTGAGGAGGTCGATCGTGTTTTTGTTTCGATCGACGCTCCGTGGGGCGGCTTACGTCATCCTCACGCGACCGTTTTTTCGGAACGCGGGTGGAAGAGGATGCGGCGCGACTCGATGACTTTTTGGAGGTGGTGGTGGGGTTTTGGCTAGTCCCAGGGATAGGAGCAGGGGGGTTGATATGCGCCGTAGGAACAGTGGTTAGAGGTCGGGGGCTGGAATGTGGCGGTTGTGGCGCGATATTCTCGGACATGCGGATTTTACTGGTCTGCGTAGGCAAGAACTTCGTCCGGAATTATCATTGCGTGTCGATCCTTCGCCGGAGTGTTTTTCTTGGCGAACTTCTCGACAGTGGGGATGAGGAAGTGTTCCGCTGCCGGCCGGATGCGAATGTTGGTGGAATGCAGGCGGAAATGTTTGATGAGAGCTGGGAGCCACCGCATGTAAGGGACGAAGCGGTTTGTGACTCCTTTGGCGACTTCCCGGTCGCGACGTTGGATCATTGAGACGAGATCCATCCAGATGATGTCGGCGTAGTTGTACTTGCGGTTGTGGGCGATGCCGGTGAGGATGGTGAGGATTTGGAGTTTCCGGGTCCTGGCCAGCATGCTTCCCTGACATGCATTTGTTCACCAGCAAGTACAGTGTTCGCCAGGGTTGAGGTAGATTGCGGGTGGTGACTTCACTGAGGACAAGTGGGCCCTTCCTCTTCTTGTTATCTGGTTGATAGCCCAGTCTGTCAATGTCTTCAATGAGTTGTTCGTGCGTCGGTAGTGGATCGTAGGGTGAGTAGACTGGGAGTTGAAGCACTTCTTGGACTATCTTGCGGGTGAGGACCACCGTTTCTTGATCGATTTTGGCGGATAAGGTTTTGGCAAGATGGAGTGGTCCAGCTATTTGCAATGTATGCCAGAATTGTTGAAGATACACTTGTGCTTCTGGCTCGCCATGAGTGAGGGCGTGGCGAAGTGGGTGCCCTTTGAGGATTTCTATAATGACGGGGGCATCGCATCGAAAGCTGTTCAAGTCCACCATGTAGTTGTTGGGAATCAAGGCCGCCCATTGACTTATTGGGAAGATCTGCTCGGGTGGTGGAACATAGGTACGCGTGTTGAGTTCGATGCGAGCGACGTCCCTTTGGATTGCAGCCGCCTCAAGCGCTTCAAGTGTACCTTGATCTTTGTTAGTCATATCTGTACTCGACAGTAATTGTAAAATGATTAGTACTGACAAAGTTGCGAAAATGATAAAACGAAACATAGAATTGCCCAAACATATATAAAAAAAATCAAATTACAGCTAATTTAGAGTCTTTTTGAAATACTTGTTAAGATTGAATGATTGTCATGTGATAAAATTCACTAAGCATAACACATAGTCATGTCAGGAAAATTTTCGCATTTTGTGTAAAAGTTCGCATGTAATGAAAATTTCGCAGATTATAACACGTAGACATGACGAGAAATTTTTCGCATATAGTGTAATGGAAAATTCGCATATCAAGGAAAAGTTTCGCAGATAGAGAAAATTTTCGCATGTTGTGTACAAGTTCGCATGTAATGGAAAATTCGCTAAGTGTAGCACGTAGAAATTTTCGCACGTACTGTTACTTTTCGCATATCAGGGAAATTTCGCAGATAGAGAAAATTTTCGCATGTATTAGGAAATTCGCAAGTGATAGCACATAGACATGTCGTGAGAAATTTTCGCAGATTGAGTAAAATTTCGCAAGTATGGAAAATTTTCGCAAGTTTAAGAAATCTCGCAAGTTGTCCAAATTTTTCGCATGTTATATGAAAGTTTCGCGGAGGAAAAAGCTTTGTGGATTGAGAAACTTTTGTTTCACTGTGGTTGCGAAATAATGAAGATGCGAAAATATGTAATATGGAGTGATGTGTTCTGAGAATTTCGCGGGGAAAAACTCACTGTAGCAGAAAAAGTTTTGGCGTGAGGGAAAAAGATTTTCTAGGATAAACTTTCGCGGGACTCCACATGCTGTAGCAGCGAAAAAAAAGGTTTTAACACATGTGAATTCTCGGGTGAAAGTTTTCGCAGGACCTTAGTCACTGTAGCAGTTAGAAATTTCTCGGATAAAGTTTCGCGGTACCTCACTAACTGTAGTGCAAGAAATTTCGCGGATAAAATAAAAGTTTCACGGGGCTGAGCTCACTGTAGCAGCGAAATTTACGGTTAAAGCTTTTTCTGAGAATTTTCGCGGTGAAGAACACAGTGTGAAAACGTGCGAAACGTCGCCATGATTTTTTGCCTTAGACCTACTCAAATCTTAACTTAAATGCAATAATCTGGACTCAATCGACTCGAAATCGGATGGGCAATGCATATTTGGGGGTATTAAACACCAAAAACCTATCATGCGTTCGATTCAGAGCCGAGAAAAAATAATCCTAACCTAACAGATTTAATCAAAACGGGGCAAAACAGGATAAAATGAACGGAACTTGGTTTATTAGAGGTGTATTCATACCGAAAAGCTGATTTTGAGGACGGAGAATGCAGATAAACGGATTTTGAATGCAGATTGGACACGACGACGTTGCGAGGAGTTGCGAAATTTTGAAAAGAGGGGTTGCGAAATTTTTAATTTTCTCGGGAATTTTCGGATTGTGAAAAAACGTTAAGGGTTTTGGGGTTTTAGGGTTTTTGTGACTGTTCATGCAAATTTTGAGTTAATGGGCCGAAATCTCGTGGGCTTGGTCAAAACCTCAGCTGAGCTGGACTGTCAAATTAACCAATAGTCCAGAAGTAAAATATTGCATTCTGACCGCTGGACTGAAAAGTCAAAATAACAGAAGTAGTCCAGCAAGTTCATGAATTTGCGATTGAGCCCCTGCGAGATAAAGTCTATAAATAGACCCCCATATGAGTTGAAAAAATCATTCACTGCAACCCACGAAATTTGCGTATCACTCTCCAAAACACCCCAGTTTCCCGAAGTAAGAAAAATTCAATTTCGAGTACGATTTGCTGGGAAAACTCGAATCGTTCTGCTGCGATTACAAGTTAGAAGTCATCGTATCTTGGGGACGATTGCTGCTAACCAAAAGCACTGAATATCGGGGCGATTTCGTCTTACGGATAGTGTGATTAACACACACCTCAACCTTTCATTATACGACGTTCACTGTCATAGATAATCTTGACAAATTCACGCTCGAAATGTTCGCCATGTGGTGTTTACTCGAACTCGCATTAGAAGTTTTCGTGTACTGGGTCCTCACTCACTGTACGTGTGTCTAAAGAGAACACTCCACCTTCTGACTATGTTCAAGATAACTACTATTACTACAAATCAATGCGACGTTTCATCTGCCGCCGACCAGATCGCAACCAAAAAACAACAGAATCAAGCTTCAAAGTTTTGAACTTAATAAACTATCATTTTGTTGCTGAGCTTTGTGGATTTATGCACACACGCGCGCATAAGAGAACATTTAAATCGCCAAAACATATGACGCACAAATGATGAAATGAAAAACCTGAGAATGGTTTATTAGAGATAGTCCACACCTTGAATAGTGAATAGTCAAATACATGAAATGAAAATACATAACAATTGAATCGAAAGAAAGCCGAAAAGAATAAATATGTAATTTAAAAGACTGATGTCAATAAATTCAGCAAACCACTTCTATTCTACTCAGTTTGGAAGGGGAACCAAACTTTCAACATAGACCACCGCCGAACTGAAGGCATAGTCATTCCCTTTCTGAGAGTACACTGTTATTCTGAGGATCGTAAACAACTAATTGACTCCCACGGCCCAGCAAATACTTTCCATTCCATAAGATACACAAATTATAATCAAATGCATTATCATTCGAACACGGCATATCAAGATAAGGAATGGTGACTAATTAAGTCCTTTAGAATCCAAACATCAGCATAAT
>JAPQWV010004737.1:0-26966 GCA_027422505.1 Craterostigma plantagineum
CCCTCTGCATAATTCTGAAACCACAATTCAGCTTTCCCTTCCAAATACAATGATGCAATCTGAACCTTCTGAGAGTCAGTCACTGTGTTCACAATCTGAAAATATCGATCGCACCTTCTCAGCCATTCTCTAGGATTAGTCCCATCAAAATGAGGAAACTCCAATTTAGGTAGAGAGTATTGGATAGGAGGTGATGAACTAGACCCCCGGTCCGCGTGAAACTCGCCTAAAATGGATTTTTGTGTGTTGCTTGAAGAGGGCTTACTCATAGCTTGGAACTGTTATAGGATCACCTGTAGTGTGTTCCGCATAGCATTCATTGAGGTTTGCATTACGTCTTGTCTCTGGTTAGAAGCTTCAATCTGGACTTGGAATTTAGTGATAGTCTCAGCAACACCATTAAATTTTTGTTGGACCATCCTCTCATTGGTCTCCCTTTTTGTCATTTCATCAGCGAGCATTGCGTCATGCCTTTTTTGAACGTCTTGTAATTCTTTCATGTCTTTCGATCGTGTGTTCTCTGCCATGGCTATCCAAGAATCGTGGGCTCTGATACCACTTGTAAGATCCTTGCTTACTTAGAACTATGTTGGAGATGTTTTGTTACTGATTTTTGATCTTCACTCTCAGGGTCAAGAAGATAAGAGGATTAAGAAAGAAGAAGAAGGAGGTAGACGAGATAGAGAAAATGAGAGAGATGAGAAAGCAAGAGGGAGAGAGAAAGGTTGTTGAAGATTTTCTATATTCTCCATAATGGTATCATACACTGCTATGTAACCAAAACGTTTAGGAAAAGACAAAACATAACTAACCAAATAACAATCTAATTGCTGCCTTTGTCTCCCTGAACACGTCACCACTCACCAACGTCTATGGATCGAAATGGACAGCTTCTGGGAATTAAAATAGTTGTGTCTTAGCTTGTTAATCCGGCCTGCTAACATAGTCATGAGCTGAACCCATCAGCTAACCATTCTCGGGCTCAACTCCTTCAGACATCTCTTCCTCGTACCCATCGACATTCACCACGTCTTCAGACAACTTCCCATCAGACATACAAGATCTTGCAGATTAATCTGAGAAGTTACTGTTCATGCGAAGAACAGTTTGAACACGTTCTGGTTTTGATTAAATTCGATATGTTTTGGTTCGCAACGTGTTTAATTGTGTGTTCGTGCGTATTCATCATCTGATTACGAGCAATTACCTGCAATTTCATCGTCTAATTCATCATTTTTGCTTAAAATTGTGTTAACTGTATTCTGTGAATTTTTGCGATAATTTCAATTTGTCTCGCAAGGTTCTTCGATCAGATTAATATCTCGATCGAAAAACTCTGCGAGAAAATTTTTCTCGATCAGAATACTAAGTCAGACCTAAAGTCGCCTCTATCAAGAACGACTTTAGTAGAAAAATATCTCGAGCATTACTTAGCGAAAATCTTTTTCGACAAAGACCAATCTTGACTTTGCGCGCGTAAAACTTACTATTGAAAAACTTTTTCGGTCAGACTTCTCAGTTTGACTAAGCGAAAATCATTTGCATCCGAGAAACTTTTCCAATCAACGAATTTATTTTGACCCAGCGAGAAACTTATTAAACAATACTGTTTCTCCGCGCTCGAAATAAATTCGCGATCCAAATTTTTTCTCGACCAAAAGATTTTGAGCAATCTCGCTCGCAAAATTTTTCGATGACGTACTTTCTCGCACGAGAATAGTAACAGCGACAATTTTTCTCGACGAATTAATTTTTCATCAAACTTTAAAGATTGAGTCAAAAAATATTCTCGAAACTAATCTAGAATCAAACGCTATTAACTAATCTGCTACTTCAGAAGGAGCAGAACGGCAAACTTATCGACGACTCAGTTACCCTAGTCTCGGACAAGAGGAGCTCAAAATTACGAAAGCCTCCTACCCCCTCGGAATCTGAAGTCGAATCAGATTCAGACTTGGAGCCTAACATGAAAGTGCTGGGAAAGCAGTTGGCGTTAATTGGGAAACTGATGAGCAAACAATACTTCAAGAAGAAGTCCTCATCATCAGCCAATCTACTTCGGACCTCAAGCTCAAAGAACAAAGAACGTGTACCTGAGACCACCGAAGTCAAGAACATCAAAGAACCAACTAAGTGCTTTAACTGCGGGAAACATGGTCACTATGCCAGAGAATGTACTCTCCCAAAGAAGAGAGACGCCAAGTACTACTCCAGGAAGCTTCAACTCACAAAACAGAAGGAAGCTGGAGTAGCTTTAATGGCAGATCAAGACCACTGGCTCGATGACACGTCCAGCTCAGAGGAAGAGAATCTAGCCCTAATGACCTCAAACACTATGGACGAGGACCAAGCATCCGAATCTTCACATGAGGTAGTCTCTCCTTCCATATTATTGACCATGTTAGAATCGTATCAATTAGCATACACTAACATGCAACGTGAGCAGAAAAGCGTAAAGGAAGTAGAGAAGAAACTAGCTAAGACTCAGGAGAAAATAACTAGTCTTGAATCAGAACTTAGAAGCTCTAATGACAAAATAGAAGAACTAACTGAGAGCTTAAGACTTAGTGAGACTAGCAACCTTCAAATTAAGGATCCTCCAACGGAGACACATGATTTAAAAGTTAAGGAATTAGAAGACAGGCTATAAAATAACTATAATTGCTTGATTAGAAATCTCAATGAGAAAGCTATCTCAATTGTAGATTAACAGAGATCACTCATCTAGAAGCCGAATTAGATAAATCTAATACTAAGGTTTGTGAACTTGTGAAGGACCTAGATGCCTGTAAAGCCGCCAAATTAACGGTGGAAAACAACTTTGCTCTCTTAGGAGATGAGCGTAACAAGCTATATAATAAAATTAAGAAATTAGAAGATCTTTTGGTGAAAAGGGCACATTGATCAAGCGGATCGAGTAATAAAATAAAACGAATATCGACCAACTATCCTACGCTCAACAGGCAAGTGTACCTATCGAAAATAGTATAGAATTGGCAAGTATTCGAGTATCGAACCCAAAGGAACTATATACTTTAGGAAACCATCGTTTAAATATCCTAGTGAATATTTTTGGTTTGATACAAATATAAATAAGGATAAACTAAATAAGCGATAAACACGAAAAGAAAAATCTGATAAAATAGCGATAACGGAGTTGGGACGACTTTATGAAAGCGAACGTATTTGAGACTTCGAATCCCCCTAGCTCGATCGTACGACTAACAAGCTATAAATTTTAGCTAATTATTAGACCGTGAGGATTCCTATGGTATGTATACGGATTTCTACGATTGGGCGAAACTGCGCTTACTCGCTTCGACTTGTAACAACTAATCTACGTCTTAAATAGCTGGGCAAGCTTCCCTAACTTACTTAATCGCAGACCGCAATAAATAACGATGAATCCCGCTATTAGATTTGACTATAATCTGGCGGGGTAGTGATCGAGCGGATCGAGTAATAAAAATAAAACGAATATCGACGAACTATCCTACGCTCAACAGGCAAGTGTACCTATCGAAAATAGCATAGAAATGGCAAGTATTCGAGTATCGAACCCAAAGGAACTATATACTTCAGAAAACCGTTGTTTAAATATTCTAGTAAATATTTTTGGTTTGATAAAAATATAAATAACGATAAACTAAATAACCGATAAAAACAAAAATAAAAATATTATAAAATAACGACTACGGGGTTGGAACGACTTTATGAAAGCGAACGTATTTGAGACTTGAATCCCCCTAGCTCGACCGAAGCGAATATCTATTATACATGAACATTACTATTATTAGACCGTGGAGATTTCTATAACATGCGTACGAATTTATACGACTGACGAAACTGCGCCTTATCACATAAGAATCGTAAACAACTAATCTATGAATTAAATAGCTGGGCAAGCTTCCCTAACTAGTCAATCACAGATCGCATTAAAACATGACGAATCCCACTATTAGATTTGACTCTAATCCGGCGGGGTAGTTCAACCTATCTCTAGCGATGAGTTTATTCCGCTCGTTTACGAGTGGTCTAATCGTTAGCGCCTCTCTCGAGCGCAACTTACGATTTCCCAAAAACTATTTCGACCACATAGACATAATCAAAACAATATCGTAATTCGTAACCGAGTCATAATAATAAGCATATCAATAATACGTTCAACATTCATACGATCTCGCTAGGGTTCATCTCGTCTCAAATACATAATATTTAGCTACTCATAGGATGCATTAACACAACGGATAATAAAAGTAACAAATACGAAAACATAATTGCTTCCCTGAAATTCGGCTCCGTTATTTAATTCTTCCTTGAGGACTTTTGTCGAACACGTGGTGTGCGAGGTGTGCTTCAGCTCCTTATTGAGTTGTGTGCTGCCCGTCAATGGTTCTCCCCACGGCTGCGTGCTACAAGGCAGCTGCCTGCTTCGGATTTCTTCCTCGTGTGGGTGATGACGTGATATGGGGAGGTGATGACGTGATATGGGGAGGTGGTTGCTTGAGAACTTAATTATGCGTGGGTAAAGGCTAATAGAGGTGCTTGGTTCAGCTATGTATGATTTATGTAGCGTGGTGGTTGTGAGACGTGAGCTACCTGATATGATTGTGCGTGGCCTTAGCTCACCAAAGCTACCCTCACTCTATTTTCTCGTTCGTTTCACCCCCTCCGGGCTCTTGGCGAGTGGCTTCTTCTTATATACGTTTGAACTGCCAAACTCCCTTCAATCAAGGTAGACATCTTCCTCTAAAGCATGTATATTGTCTTCAAAAAGGCTAGCTATCAACTCGGAAAACACGGAACCTTGTTCTCCTTATGTCTGCTGAGCCGCAAAAGTTGAAGTAATTGTTCAAAGTCTCTTAACCTATAAAATGATGCCACGATCAAATGAGGAAGTAGCCAACGTATGTGATCCCACCACTTGTTTGCAATAATTGTCTTCAATAAGAGGTTTTAGATGGGCTGATGTTTGGGCTTATATTCGGGCTGAGATTGAATTAGAAGGCCCAGTTTTAATAAGATGCGTGCTTGATTCGATTTTCAGCTGTCCGAGACTTGGTTCCAATTTCAGCTCGAGTCACTCCAATGTCTTCCTAAAATAAAATAAGATCATACACATGTGTAACTACTCGATTAATAATGTGAAATGACTCAAATACGCCCAAGTTCAAAGTAATTATAATAGAGATAAACGTACAAAAAATACGTTTATCAAATATCCCCACACTTAAATGTTTGCTTGCCCTCAAGCAAAGAAATAATAATGGCATATAAAAAGGATAAAATCATGCAACATATCAATCAAGAACGAAATCACGTAGGAGAAAATGCAAGAAGTCGGAAAGCATATTTGGAATCAACGACTAACTACACGATTTTCTTTAGCGATACCTATCAAAATCCGCACCTCACAAAGATTCACTCAAATCACTCAGTGTATAGGTTAAAATGTCTGTGAACTCTCTCGGGTCATACACTAATCTAATCTCTACCATAAGCTTGCAAATGATTCGTAAATCTACCACTTTTAATGATCAAGCGTGAATCGGAAGGTCTTTACCGGGATATAATATGGCTGAGATAAGATATGAAAGGAATAAGCGTAAAAAGGATATGAGCTGTAGTCGTGTTGGAATCAAGCCATCATCTCGAATGCGCCAAGGCTCGTTTTTTTTTCTTTTTTTTTTTCAACTTCTTTCATCTTTTTTTTTTTCTTTTTTCACCAAGCCCTTCTTCTCTCAACTTCTCGATTTAGGAATAGATAGTACGCTTTTGAGAGTGAAAGATTATCGGAGGAAGGGTTCTTAGTCAAGATATATATATTTTTTTCTTTTTTTTTCTCTTTTTTTTCTTTTTTTTTTTTCGACGCTCAGCTCGGAAATTTAGCACAGATTGTGCTTTGAATCAGGCACTCAACCTCCACTTCTACTATCATGGGTTTATGTCTGAAGGCTTAATCAAGTCGGTAATTATAATCCGGTTTTCACAAATAAAAGGCTCAGGCTCAAAGTGGATAACTACGGTGGCCAGTCGTGGTTGGATACTTTGGCTATGGACTAATTTCCTAATGCCTTCCTCATTTTCACGCAAACACACTTTAAGTAGTTTCAAAACGTAACACACAAGCAAGTTCTGAAGAGAAATAAATTAAGCATGATTCACACAACCAAAGAAATGAGCAAAAAGCTCTCAGGCTCAAAAATCTCACAAAAATAGGGTTATGTGTACGAATCTATCAGATATCGCCAAGTTCATCATGTAAGAAAGAAGTCGACACGCATATGTATCCTAATTACTCACACCATTTCTAACATGAAATCATCCTTTGATCAATAAGAAACATGATTTTCGAAAAAAGTTCATGCCAATTTTCGAAAAAATTGAGACATGCACATAGTTAACATGTTCGCATAAATTTTGCGGAAATTCCCCTCCCCACGCGTAAGATTTACGTTGTCCTCAACGTAACAAATATGTAACATAAGGAAGAGAAAAAGATAGATAAGCGAACTTCCCTGAATAGTCCGATGTGCATGCTTGTACGGCTCCTCCCCACACTTGAGATTTTGAATTCCCTGCGATCATTGAAAAATAAAATCATAAAAACTATAAATGCGCATAGAAATAAAGAAAAACATAGGATAGGCTTGGGGTGCCTCCCAAGTAGCGCTTTCTTTAATGTCTTTTAGCTAGACATCGTTCAGTGGTTTCAAGGTGGTTCAAACAATATAACGATTGAAGATACGACCACCGAGTTGCTTAAGCTCCAAACATGGTGGTCCCTCGAAGGAGCGCCTCTCTTTATCATCCTCCTTACTTCCCTTAATAATTTTCATGTTTTTCCCAGTGACCTGCGATGTAACTTGCAAAGGGAATAGAGTAGTTTGATCAATGACATCTAAAAAGTAACACTCATAATCATGCTTGCAAGTATTATCCGGAGTGCTAAATGTTACTTTCTCTCCATCCATCCTAGACTTCAAACTACCATTCATAACATCTACCATGTTTGCTGCTAAAAATGATCCCTCAAAGATCAAGGGTAAATGCTCAACCTCTTCCAAATAAATAATAATGAAACCTGCGGGAAATCTATCACTTGTTGCTAGCACATCCCTTCGAGGACAAAAAGTAGAAACAACATTGAGCTTGCCTTTGTTCTCGAGTAAGTCCTTGTGGTATATCACATATTGGGGTACCTGTGCAAGACCTTTGACAAGCGGTAAGTTAATATGTATTTGCTTGAGACTAGAAAGAAATTTACCATACTCATCGATAACCATATCCGTGTTTAGCATAGTTGGGTATTGGATCTCCGGTTGATACGCCTCGACAGGGGGCTTAGCCGTGACCTCTTTTTCTTTGTCAACTTGTTCTTCCTTGCCATGAGCTTCTTCTGTCACGCTATTTGTCACCACTTTCGTCACTTGCTCTTCTACTTTCTCTTCAGGGATCTCGACCTTCGCAGCTTCTTTCTTGGCGCTCTTCTCGGCAAGATATTCTCCAAATGGATCTTTTGGTATTCCCTGTGTTAGGGCTGCCGGAAATGGAATTTTTGGTTGATAAATGTTGACTGGTGATCTTGGAACAACCTCCTCCCTGCTCCTTGATGTAACGTCATGGCAATACTCCTTTGATTTTGTCTCCATATTGATAGGTAATGCACTTAGCTTGCGTTGTTGGATAGTTTCAGCTATTTCTCCGGCTTGCTTCTCTAATGCTCTCAAGGAAGATTCGGCATTTTGCAGCCGAACTTCTTGACTATCCAAGCGATCGAGCTTCTCCATCAACTTGGAGAACTTGTCTTCAAGCTTATCCATCCGACAATCGGGAGCATTCTCATAATTTCCGCCTTGGAACCCATGTGCTCTTTGATTATGAAATTCTAGAGGAGCTTGTCGATGATTTTCGAAGGCCATGTTCGGATGAACTTGGGGTACAGAATTTCTCGGACCTTGGTAGTATCCTAAATAGTCCGCCTGCTCCACCGATATAATGGATGGACATTGAGTTGCGTCATGACTTCCACCGCAAGTACTGCATAGAGGGATATATCTAGGGTATGGATGAGGAGGCACAAAAGCTGTAGGTATCATCGGGGCATGCTGCAACTGTGTGACGGCTGACTTCGTTGTAAGATGCAGTAAGGCTGCATTCATTAAGGTCTGCATCTGAAGGCCGTTTGCTGTAATTTGTTGTTGTAGGACGTCGAACTTAGCATTGAGCGCGGTTGTGTCGGTGACGTCATACATTTCCGGCGATTACTTTGCCTCCGATTTACCTAGAACAAGAGAGAAAAAAAATACTCGTAAATATACTATTAATAATGATGTGACACACAATAATAATACAATAATAATAACAAGAAATAGTAAAAATAATAAGAATAAAATAATAGTAATAATAAACTACTCGTAATAATAATAACAATAATAATAATAATACTAATAATAATAACTGACACACAATAATAACAATAATAATACTAATAAAAATAATAATAATAATAATAATAATAATAGCTAGAATAATAAACTAAAGTTTCCAAATATCAATAGTTCCCCGGCAACGGCGCCAAAAACTTGATCGAGCGGATCGAGTAATAAAAATAAAACGAATATCGACGAACGATCCTACGCTCAACAGGCAAGTGTACCTATCGAAAATAGCATAGAAATGGCAAGTATTCGAGTATCGAACCCAAAGGAACTATATACTTCAGAAAACCGTTGTTTAAATATTCTAGTAAATATTTTTGGTTTGATAAAAATATAAATAACGATAAACTAAATAACCGATAAAAACAAAAATAAAATATTATAAAATAACGACTACGGGGTTGGAACGACTTTATGAAAGCGAACGTATTTGAGACTTGAATCCCCCTAGCTCGACCGAAGCGAATATCTATTATACATGAACATTACTATTATTAGACCGTGGAGATTTCTATAACATGCGTACGAATTTATACGACTGACGAAACTGCGCCTTATCACATAAGAATCGTAAACAACTAATCTATGAATTAAATAGCTGGGCAAGCTTCCCTAACTAGTCAATCACAGATCGCATTAAAACATGACGAATCCCACTATTAGATTTGACTCTAATCCGGCGGGGTAGTTCAACCTATCTCTAGCGATGAGTTTATTCCGCTCGTTTACGAGTGGTCTAATCGTTAGCGCCTCTCTCGAGCGCAACTTACGATTTCCCAAAAACTATTTCGACCACATAGACATAATCAAAACAATATTGTAATTCGTAACCGAGTCATAATAATAAGCATATCAATAATACGTTCAACATTCATACGATCTCGCTAGGGTTCATCTCGTCTCAAATTCATAATATTTAGCTACTCATAGGATGCATTAACACAACGGATAATAAAAGTAACAAATACGAAAACATAATTGCTTCCCTGAAATTCGGCTCCGTTATTTAATTCTTCCTTGAGGACTTTTGTCGAACACGTGGTGTGCGAGGTGTGCTTCAGCTCCTTATTGAGTTGTGTGCTGCCCGTCAATGGTTCTCCCCACGGCTGCGTGCTACAAGGCAGCTGCCTGCTTCGGATTTCTTCCTCGTGTGGGTGATGACGTGATATGGGGAGGTGATGACGTGATATGGGGAGGTGGTTGCTTGAGAACTTAATTATGCGTGGGTAAAGGCTAATAGAGGTGCTTGGTTCAGCTATGTATGATTTATGTAGCGTGGTGGTTGTGAGACGTGAGCTACCTGATATGATTGTGCGTGGCCTTAGCTCACCAAAGCTACCCTCACTCTATTTTCTCGTTCGTTTCACCCCCTCCGGGCTCTTGGCGAGTGGCTTCTTCTTATATACGTTTGAACTGCCAACTCCCTTCAATCAAGGTAGACATCTTCCTCTAAAGCATGTATATTGTCTTCAAAAAGGCTAGCTATCAACTCGGAAAACACGGGACCTTGTTCTCCTTATGTCTGCTGAGCCGCAAAAGTTGAAGTAATTGTTCAAAGTCTCTTAACCTATAAAATGATGCCACGATCAAATGAGGAAGTAGCCAACGTATGTGATCCCACCACTTGTTTGCAATAATTGTCTTCAATAAGAGGTTTTAGATGGGCTGATGTTTGGGCTTATATTCGGGCTGAGATTGAATTAGAAGGCCCAGTTTTAATAAGATGCGTGCTTGATTCGATTTTCAGCTGTCCGAGACTTGGTTCCAATTTCAGCTCGAGTCACTCCAATGTCTTCCTAAAATAAAATAAAATCATAGACATGTGTAACTACTCGATTAATAATGTGAAATGACTCAAATACGCCCAAGTTCAAAGTAATTATAATAGAGATAAACGTACAAAAAATACGTTTATCAGGTAGTTCAACCTATCTCTAGCGATGAGTTTATTCCGCTCGTTTACGAGTGGTCTAATCGTCGCCCCTCTCTCGAGCGTAGCATTCGATTTCCCAACAATTATTTCGACCACATAGACATAATCAAAATAATAGCATAAATCATAACCGAGTCATAATAAAAAGCATATTAATGATACGTTCAACATACGTACGATCTCGCTAGGGTTCATCTAATCTCAAATACTACGGGATTCAGCCACTCATATGAAATACTAACACAACGACGAGCGTAAATAACAATGAGAAAAATATGTTTCTTCCCGGAATTTCGGCTCCGCGTTTAATCCTTCGTTGATGCGTTTTGTCGAACAGGTGGTGGCCGTCTCAGCTTCTCCTTTTCTTACGAGTCCTTTGCACTTCCCGCTCGCTTCTCCTCCTACGCCCGCAGCCCAGTCGTAATCGAAACTTAGCTTGTTACCTCGCTCGTGAACCCGGCTCGGATCAGCCCTCCGTCAGTCCCCGTGCTTCCGGCTCGTAGCTATTGCTCACACGCACCCGCTCACAGCCAAAGGATCAGCCCCGTGCTTCCGTCGCCGATCAGCCCTGCCGCGTTGTACGTGTATATGGTTTCGTCCCCCGGCTTTGCTCTTTACGTTGATTCCCCTCTCGTTTCTTCTCTGTCCTCTCTACTCTCCTGCTTCCTCTATTTATAGATGATATGAGAGTTGAAATCTTCATAGCTGCTCCAACATGCGTAAGATATGGTTGTGATTTTCCTTCTTGAGCCGTGTGAGGCGATTCTTTTTTTCTTGCAAGTCTCGATCGTAGATCTCCTCGTGTCTTTTTCCTTATTTTTCTTCTCTCGTGTGCTTTGATCGATCATGTGGGTGTATGCTTTTCTTTTTATTTATTTATTTATTTTTTAAATCATCACTTGGGCTTGGCCTTTCTTGGGCCGGAACAGAAGGGCTGACTTTTACTTTTCGGCCCAATTATTTTTGGGCCGATATTTGATTCGACGGTTCCTCAAATTCAAGCCCGAATATTCCCGATAGTTCTTTTTCCCAATATCTGTCGAAAATGAAATATAAACGTAATTTTATGATATTCAAGGAAGTTTAGATAAATACCAACCGTTAATACGCTTTTGCGGGGTATAAAATACATTTGTTTTATCAAATCTCCCCACACTTAAGCGTTTGCTTGCCCTCAAGCAAATAAAAATAAAAGGCATAGAAAAGGATAAAATCATGCAACGTACCAATCAAGAATGAAATCACGTAGGCGATAATGCAAGTAAAGTCGGAAAACATATTTGAAATCAACGACTAACTACACGATTTTCTTTAGCGATACCTATCAAAATCCGCACCTCACAGAGATTCACTCAGATCGCTAAGTGTATAGGTTAAGATGTCAGTGATATCGCTCGGGTCATGCACTAATCTAATCTCTACCATAAGCTTGCAAGCAATTCATAAATCTACCACTTTCAATGATCAGGCGTGAATCGGAAGGTCTTTACAGGGTTATAATATGGCTGAGATAAGATATGAAAGAAATAAGCGTAAAAAGGATAGGAACTGTAGTCGTGTTGGAATCATGCCATCGTCTCGAACGCGCCAAATTCTCGATCTAGGAAATAGATAATACGCTTTTGAGAGTGAAAGATTATCGGAGGAAGGGTTCTTAGTCAAGATATATTTTTTCTCTTTTTTTTTCTTTTTTTCTAATATTTTTTTTTCTTTTTTTTTCGACGCTCAGCTCAGAAAGTTAGCACGGGTTGCGCTTCTTAAGTCCGGCATTCAACCTCGACTTCTACTATCGCTCCAATGGGTTTATGTCTGAAGGCTTAATCAGGGTCGGCAATTTATAATCCGGTTTTCACAAATAAAGGGCTCAGGCTCAAAGTGGCTAACTACGGGGGCCAGTCGTGGTTGGATACTTTGGCTATGGACTAATTCCTAATGCCTTCCTCATTTTCACGCAATCACAATTTAAGTAGTTTCAAAACGTAACACACAAGCAAGTTCTGAAGAGATAAACTAAGCATGATTCACACAACCAAAGAAATGAGCAAAAAGCTCGTAGGCTCAAAATCTCACAAAAATAGGGTTACGTGTACGAATCTCTCAAGTATCGCCAAGTTCATCATGAAAGGAAGAAGTAGACTACGCATATGTATCCTAATTACTCACAAAATTCCTAACATAAAGTCATCCCTGATCAATAAGAAACATGATTTCTGAAAAAAAATTCGTGCGTAATTTTCGAAATTTTTTTACCAAAATCAAGTCATGCACCTATATAAAATGTTCGCATTAATTTCGCAGAAATTCCCCTCCCCACACTTGAGATTTACGTTGTCTTCAACGTAACAGTTATGTAACACAAGGACGAGGAAATAAAAAGATAAGCGAACTTCCCTGAATAGAGTCAGATGTGCATGCTTTGTACGGCTCCTCCCCACACTTGAGATTTTGAATTCCCTGCGATCGTTGAAAAACAAAATCATAAAAACTAAAAATGCGCATAGAAATAAAAGAAAAACATAGGATAGGCTTGGGGTGCCTCCCAAGTAGCGCTTTCTTTAATGTCTTTTAGTTAGACATAGTTTGGTGATTTTTAGCTCCGGGTAGTATCGAGGAGGTGGATGGTTTCTTTCTCCAGCGCCTCGATGGTACCGCCATAGTAATGCTTGAGTCGGTGCCCGTTCACCTTGAAGGTCCCCTTCTCCGGATGTGTGATCTCAATAGTTCCGTACGGGAATACTCGGGTCACCGTGAATGGTCCTGACCATCTCGATTTCAGTTTGCCGAGAAACAACCGTAGGCGCGAGTTGTAAAGCAAGACCTGGTCGCCTTCTTGGAATTCCCGTTTCATGATTTTACGATCATGATACAGCTTCGTACGCTCCTTGTATATGCGAGTATTTTCGTATGCCATCTGACACCACTCATCGAGCTCGTTGATCTGCAAATTTCGTTTTTCACCTGCAAGATTTAAATCAAAATTTAGCTTTTTTAAAGCCCAATACGCCTTGTGTTCTAGCTCGACGGGTAAATGATAAGATTTCCCGTAAACAAGTCTATAGGGTGTAGATCCGATAGGCGTCTTATATGCTGTACGGTATGCCCATAAAGCATCGTTCAGCTTGTTCGGCCAATCCCGCCTATGGTGTTCCACGATCTTTTCGAGTATCCGCTTCCGCTCCCTGTTCACGACCTCCACTTGGCCGCTCGCTTGAGGATGGTATGCAGTGGTAACACTATGTTTAGCGCCATATTTTTCGAGCGTCTTTGCAAATTGGGTGTTACAGAAGTGCGTACCTTTGTCACTGATAATGCAACGAGGTGAGCCAAAACGTGAAAATAAAGCTTTTAAAAATTTAACGACTACCCTAGCATCATTAGTGGGCAGCGCTTGCGCTTCCACCCATTTTGACACATAATCGACTGCTACTAGGATATATCGATTTTTAAAAGATGTCGGAAACGGACCCATAAAATCAATGCCCCATACATCAAATATTTCACAAACGAGTATAAAATTCTGAGGCATTTCATTGCGCTTAGAGATATTACCTGTCCGTTGGCACCTATAGCATGTGTCTACATACCTTTGAGAGTCTTTGAAAATTTTGGGCCAGTAGAATCCACATTCTAGTAACTTTTGTGCGGTTCTGTTGCCTCCGTAATGGCCTCCGCACGGTCCCGTGTGGCAATGCCCCAAGATATCGATTGTTTCAGGGAAGGTTACGCATCGCCTGATTATATTATCCGCACAAATCCTAAATAGATAAGGATCATCCCAAAAGTAATACTTCAAGTCCGAGAAGAATTTCTTCCTCTGGTGACTCGTGTATCCCCTTGGTAAGATCCTAGCCACAAGATAGTTAGCAATATCGGCATACCATGGAAGTTCATCAGGTACCTCATGTATAGCGTAAAGGTGTTCGTCGGGAAAGTAGTCTCGGATAGTCTCATCTTTTGTAACCTCGCATGGTGTCTCTTCTAGTCTCGACAAGTGGTCTGCGGCAAGATTCTCCGTTCCCTTTTGGTCGCGAAACTCCACGTCGAACTCTTGGAGTAGTAGAATCCATCGGATCAGCCTCGGCTTTGCATCCGGCTTCGCAAAAGATGCTTAATGGCTGAATGATCCGTGTAGATGATGACCTTCGATAGGATAAGATACTGATGGAACTTGTCGATTGCAAACACGACTGCAAGCAATTCCTTTTCGGTGGTAGTATAATTCGATTGTGCCTCATTTAAAGTCTTGCTTGCGTAGTGTATCGGCTGGAAATACTTTTCCGTCGCTGCCCCAAAACTGCACCTACTGCAAAATCACTGGCATCGCACATTAGTTGAAGGGTAGCCTCCAATCCGGGGCTACCATGACAGGAGCATTAATAAGCTTATCCTTGAGTACAGTAAAAGCATTCATACAATCGGTCGTAAACTCATAAGGTACATCTTTTTCTAGCAAGCGAGTCAAAGGTCTAGCAATTTTAGAAAAATCTTTAATAAATCTACGATAAAAACCAACATATCCTAAGAAACTTCTAATTGCTTTTACTGACGAGGGTGGAGGTAATCGTTCAATAGTTTCTATTTTTGCTCTATCTACCTCGATTCCTCTAGCCGATATCTTATGACCTAAAACGATACCTTCTCTAACCATAAAATGACATTGTTCCCAGTTTAGCACAAGGTTCGTTTCTTCGCATCGTTTAAGTACCGCCTTAAGATTGGAAAGACATACCTCAAATGAGTTACCAAAAATCGAAAAGTCATCCATGAAAACCTCCATTCCTTTACCGATTAATTTGTCGAAAATGGCCATCATGCACCGTTGGAAGGTAGCCGGGGCATTGCACAATCCGAAAGGCATCCACCGATATGCAAGGTTCCGAATGGGCACGTAAAAGTTGTTTTCTCTTGATCTTCTGGTGCGATTGGGATCTGCAAATAACCTGAAAGACCATCAAGAAAACAATAAAATTTATGACCGGATAAACGCTCAAGCATTTGATCAATGAACGGTAAAGGAAAGTGATCTTTTCGTGTCGCGTCGTTTAATTTCGGATAGTCAATGCACACTCGCCACCCTGTAACGGTCCTTGTTGGAATGAGTTCTTTTTTCTCGTTGGTTACCATCGTCATTCCTCCCTTCTTCGGCACCACTTGAACTGGGCTCACCCATGCGCTGTCTGAGATCGGGTATATGACTCCCGCATCAAGTAGCTTTATTACCTCAGCTTTTACTACCTCCTTCATGTTCGGGTTTAGACGCCTTTGATGTTGCACCACAGGCTTGAACTCGCTTTCCATCAGGATCCTATGCATGCAGAAGGTCGGGCTGATTCCTCGAATATCTGATATTCCATGCGAGCGCCTTCTTATGCTCCCGTAACAGGTCTAGGAGCAAGATTTTCTGTTCCTTCTCCAAATTTGATGCTATGATCACTGGAAGTTTTGAATCGTCCTCCAGAAACGCGTACTCCAAGTGATCAGGCAATTGTTTTAGTTCGAGCTTTGGTGGATCTTCAATTGAACATTTTTCTTTTTCCTCTTCTTTGTTCGGGTGCACTTCGATGGTAGGTTCCGCCCCGTCTTCGTCTACGTCTATTTTGTCAACCTCAAAGATCGTTCATGCATTGACTCTTCAGTCTCTCCTAATCCTGACATCGAAGCAAACGTTTCTGGTTGTGATAGTCCCTGCAATGATAAAAAGTCGTTCCATGCATCAATGTAAAAGCACTTATCGTCTAATTTCTCGGAATTTTTCATGGATTCGGTCATATCGAATGTGACTTTTTCGCCATCTATAGTTAACGTCAATGTTCCGTTACGAACATCGACCATGGTTCCTCCAGTAGCGAGAAATGGCCTACCCAATATTAGAGGAATATTTTCATCCTCCTCCATATCGAGAATAACAAAGTCTGCAGGAATTATAAATTTATCAACTTTAACCAGGACATCTTCTATGATACCCCTAGGATACTTAACAGATCTATCCGCTAATTGTAAACTCATCCTAGTGGATTTGGGCTCTTCTAAACCAAGTCGTTTAAACATAGAATAAGGCATCAAATTAATACTTGCTCCTAAATCGGCCAATGCCTTACTTACGACTAAATCGCCTATTAAACATGGTATAGTAAAACTCCCTGGATAGCTTTTTCAGTAGCTTGTTCTGTAGAATGGCAGAGCACTCTCCTCGCAACTCAACGTTAGAAACGTCTTCAAGCTTGCGCTTGTTCGTGATAAGATCCTTCAAAAACTTTGCCCAACGGGGCATCTGCGCAAGGGCATCAACAAGTAGTAAATTAATATGTAATTGTTTAAAAATAGCGAGAAATTTACCAAACTGATCATCAACGATTTCCCGTTTAAGCCTTGCTGGGTATGGAATTTTTGGTTGATACGCTTTGACAGGTGGCTTAGACACAGTCTCCTCTTGTTTGTCGGCCTCGCCGCTCGGTTGCGTGTGTTCAACGTTCTTCTTCGTTTTCTGTACTTCCTCGAGCTCTCTCCCGTTACGAAGTGTCACCGCCTTTACATGGTGGTCCTTTGGATTGGTCTCGGTGTAACTTGGCAACGAACCGGAAGGACGTTGTTGGATTGATTCGGCAATCTGCCCAACTTGCTTCTCTAAGGCCCGTAGAGAAGACTCGGTGTTTTGCAACCGTGCTTCTTGATTATCCAAGCGAGAGTCGAGCTTTCCCATTAGCTTCTCGAGCATTCCCTCGAGCTTATCAACGCGACTATACGAGGTGGGCTCAACATTCGCACTACGGTATCCTTGCGTTCTTTGGTTTTGAAATCCTGGTGGAGCTTGTTGTTGATTACCGTAGGCCAAGTTCGGATGAACTCGGTTCGGAACGTAGCTTCGTTGGCCTTGGTAGTTACCCATGTAGTCGACGTGCTCCATCGGAATAGTGGATGGACAACGGGTTGCGTCGTGACTTTCGCCGCATGTAGCGCATGGCGGATTATAATTTGTGTATGCATGAGGAGGTGGAGCAGCTGCGGGAGTCCTTGGGACAGATTGTACCTGCATAGCATTAACAACCGGCTTTGTTGTTAGCGTGGGTAATAGCGTATTCATCAACGTTTGCATTTGGAGGTTGTTAGCTACGATTTGTTGTTGGAGTGTGTCAAACTTGGCATTTATCGCAGTTGCATTATCGACATCGTACATCCCCGGTGGTTTGCCTCTATTGCTAGAACTCCCGCGCCTGAAGCTATTTGCGCTATATTCTTCGATTAGATTCCACCCTTCCGTCGCGCTTAAATTGCATAAGCCTCCATTGCATGCCCCGTCAAGTAGTTGCACGGTGATATCATTCAACGATTCATGAAACCGTTGAATCAATTCGCTCTTTGTCATACCATGTTGTGGGAAGCGATTCAGAAGCGTCTTGAAACGCGTCCATACGTCGTATAAATTCTCGCCCTCCTTTTGCTTGAATGCCGTAAGGTCCATTTTTAGTTTCAGCACCTTCGATGGTGGAAAGAAGTGCGTGATGAAGGTGGCGTGCATCTCGTCCCAAGTGGTGATGGATCGTTCGGGTAGTAGATTATACCACTCCTTGTCGTTACCTCTTAGGGAGAACGGAAATAAGTAGAGCCGGATCGTTTCAGGGTTTACTCCTTGTACTCGTATTGTGTCCGTGATGGATAGGAAGTCACGTATGTGTCGGTAAGCGTCTTCTTCGGAGAGTCCATCGTATTGAGCTGTCGTCTGAAGCATTTGAAGCCAATGATGTTTCAGCTCAAAGTTGTTCGGGACTTGAGGAAGGACTATCGCTGAGCCGACCGACCCTACGGCGTTGTTTCTCCACAGCTCTCTCATTGGAGGCTCTCTAGCTACAAGCGGCATATCGTCACGATCTTGAGTCGCCATTTTGACTCGCCTTGCGTTTTCTCGTAGGTTATGTCGGAACGTTCTTTCGATCTCCGGGTCTCCTTCAACGATTGGTCGCGAGGGATTCCTTCGGGTCATGCACGAGCGTTCACGTACCTAGACAACAAAATAAATATAACAATAGCAATAAGAGATTTAGAAATAAAAACCAATAAAACAAAATATATTTCTAGAAAAATAAAAATAAACAATAAGCGAGTGCTAATAATAATAAGGATATAATAATAACTATAATAATATTTTTTTAATAGTGATGATAAAAATAAAATAGATAGTTTGAAGAAATAATAATAATAATAATATTAGCAAACGTACCTAGACCAAAAGAAATCCGGTAAAGCAAATATATATATATATATATATTTAATAATAAAAAAAAGCAAATAATACTAATTAAAATAACGAGAATAACGAAGAAAAAAAATAAGTAAAAATAATAAACGTAGATTAATAACAATAATAAAAATAATAATAATTTTAGTAATAATAACAATAATAGAGCTAGAATAATAAACTAAAGTTTCCAAATATCAATAGTTCCCCGGCAACGGCGCCAAAAACTTGATCGAGCGGATCGAGTAATAAAATAAAACGAATATCGACCAACTATCCTACGCTCAACAGGCAAGTGTACCTATCGAAAATATTATAGAAATGGCAAGTATTCGAGTATCGAACCCAAAGGAACTATATACTTTAGGAAACCGTCGTTTAAATATCATAGTGAATATTTTTGGTTTGATACAAATATAAATAAGGATAAACTAAATAAGCGATAAACACGAAAATAAAAATCTGATAAAATAGCGATAACGGAGTTGGGACGACTTTATGAAAGCGAACGTATTTGAGACTTCGAATCCCCCTAGCTCGATCGTACGACTAACAAGCTATAAATTTTAGCTAATTATTAGACCGTGAGGATTCCTATGGTATGTATACGGATTTCTACGATTGGGCGAAACTGCGCTTACTCGCTTCGACTCGTAACAACTAATCTACGTCTTAAATAGCTGGGCAAGCTTCCCTAACTTACTTAATCGCAGACCGCAATAAATAACGATGAATCCCGCTATTAGATTTGACTGTAAACTGGCGGGGTAGTTCAACCTATCTCTAGCGATGAGTTTATTCCGCTCGTTTACGAGTGGTCTAATCGTCGCCCCTCTCTCGAGCGTAGCGTTCGATTTCCCAACAATTATTTCGACCACATAGACATAATCAAAATAATAGCATAAATCATAACCGAGTCATAATAAAAAGCATATTAATGATACGTTCAACATACGTACGATCTCGCTAGGGTTCATCTAATCTCAAATACTATGGGATTCAGCCACTCATATGAAATACTAACACAACGACGAGCGTAAATAACAATGAGAAAAATATGTTTCTTCCCTGAATTTCGGCTCCGCGTTTAATCCTTCGTTGATGCGTTTTGTCGAACAGGTGGTGGCCGTCTCAGCTTCTCCTTTTCTTACGAGTCCTTTGCACTGCCCGCTCGCTTCTCCTCCTACGCCCGCAGCCCGTCGCAGCCCAGTCGTAATCGAAACTTAGCTTGTTACCTCGCTCGTGAACCCGGCTCGGATCAGCCCTCCGTCAGTCCCCGTGCTTCCGGCTCGTAGCTATTGCTCACACGCACCCGCTCACAGCTAAAGGATCAGCCCCGTGCTTCCGTCGCCGATCAGCCCTGCCGCGTTGTACGTGTATATGGCTTCGTCCCCCGGCTTTCTCTTTACGTTGATTCCCCTCTCGTTTCTTCTCTGTCCTCTCTACTCTCCTGCTTCCTCTATTTATAGATGATATGAGAGTTGAAATCTTCATAGCTGCTCCAACATGCGTAAGATATGGTTGTGATTTTCCTTCTTGAGCCGTGTGAGGCGATTCTTTTTTTCTTGCAAGTCTCGATCGTAGATCTCCTCGTGTCTTTTTCCTTATTTTTCTTCTCTCGTGTGCTTTGATCGATCATGTGGGTATGCTTCTCTTTTATTTATTTATTTATTTTTTAAATCATCACTTGGGCTTGGGCCTTTCTTGGGCCGGAACAGATGGGCTGACTTTTACTTTTCGGCCCAATTATTTTTGGGCCGATCTTTGATTCGACGGTTCCTCAAATTCAAGCCCGATATTCCCGATAGTTCTTTTTCCCAATATCTGTCGAAAATGAAATATAAACGTAATTTTATGATATTCAAGGAAGTTTAGATAAATACCAACCGTTAATACGCTTTTGCGGGGTATGAAATACGATATAAATTTGTTTTATCACACATACTGATCAAACTATATTTTTGAATCAGCCCAAGGACTTAGAATTCTATGACTATAAGTGAGGATTGGGCTATGAGAACCCATGTAACTTGAAGAAGGTTACTGCAAACAACTTTATGATATCTCGTACATGGGTCTCGGACTAACTTCTCTCATGACCTTTACTAACGCAAAAGCAACGTTTGAGGAAGAAGAAGCCAAGAGACAAGCCAACACTAGGACTGAACTACCCTTTTCTTACATCGAACTGAATCAACGCGATAAAACTTGGGTACCTCCCAAGGGCTGGAGCCTTGAAACAGATAATTTTCTTGGAAATAGAATATGTACGACTAGAAGACGTATAAAATTGGTGGGCGAGTCTAGTTGCAGAGCCAAACTTGAGTCTCCTACCACTGAATTTCGGGGACGAAATTCTTTTAAGGGGGGAGAATGTAATACCCGTAAATTTCAATACGGGATTTAAATTTAGTTGGTGTTGTAATTATTGAAAGTTTGAAATTTATATTTAGAGTTTAGGGCCAGAATTATGAATTCCAAAATAATTAATAGAATACAAGCCTGGTCCAACTAATTATAAATAGATGGAAAAATATTAAAGCCCAAGGTTGGGCCCAAGTACCTCACTTCATGGCAAGGGAAGCACGAAAAACACTTATCACAAGTCAACCCTATATTTGTTTCTACATACACACGTAATATACATACATATAAGCTATTAACCATCAAAACATTCAAAGGACACGTGGTGATTAGATAGTTTGTTGATAAGTATGACTAATACTAGGTTTCTTAATCTTAAGGCAATCGATATCATCAACTATATAAAGCACAATATATGATATATAGATACAACTATGTATTATGATACGAGAGATATAGGTATATATATATATTATATATATATATATATATATATATATATATATATATATATATAGATTTAGTATGTGGTCAAATAAGCGAGAACATTTATGAGCAACGAAGTCTTAAGAACAGAGAACGAAATTAGAGAAAAGAGGAACTTTAAAAACAAAGACGAAGATTAACTTGGGCAAGCTAGATAAATCAGAATTTGGGAGGTTAGGTAGGTGAAAGTCCTCACCTACAACACGTAACTTTCCATGTGCTTCCTATGTTAATGATGTTTTAATGTTTTGTGTGATTTAAGTACTATTTATATGAAGTATTTGAAGTTCTTATGTGGGTTGAGTGATTTAATTCATGTGTTAGGTGAATTATATGAGAACTTAACATGACTTTACTAGGGTTCTTTCACAATTTTTGAGATGATTGAGTTGGTGATTATAGGAATCAGTTTCGACATAATCATTATGGGATATTTAAAGAATAGTCATAAATTATGGGAGATTAAATGACTAATATTAGTACAAGTTAGTTTTGGATATAAGAAAGTGTCGTGTAGTTCTTTAAAGTAAGTAGGGCAAGTTTTCAGTGTTTCATTCTTAGGTAAGAATCTTCTGCAATATCACTTATTTCTCGGTACCACTATTTAGAAGATTTCGGCATATTATAATATTAGCTTCCAGAAGACTTCGGTATGAGCTGTGAACTTTTAGATATTCTATTTTAGATATTTGGGAATTCCTAAAGTGTGATATTAATATTAGGTAACTTTTATAAACTTCACGTTTTATCAACGAGGGGTAACTAAGTGTTCAGCGTGAATATATGATTTTAATCATATATCATGTGTGGCATGTGAATTGAAAGGTTTTCGATGAAGGAACAATTGTTGGAATAATAAAGGGTCATTGGTAGTATAGTTTTTGGGTTAGGCTGATTATTAGATAGATAATTGTGTTGGGGTGTAGATAGAGACTTATTTATAAATCATAAACGTTGGACATAGGTGCTGTTATGTTTGCATAAGTGTTGAATATAAAATAGTTACATGCTTGAGTTATGTATAACTTTCGTGATTTTATGTAGAAGTTGAAGAACAAGCGTTGGAATTATGATTATGCAAATGATTTCGGCATGATTAGTACGAAAGTTTTCCACATCATTTCTTTGAAGTTTCTCTATGTGTATTATGAGAAGTTTTCGGCATGAATTATTTAGGGTTTGTTGAGTAGTTTTCGATATTGTGAATAAGAGGGTTTCGGCACTTCAAATAAGTTCGGCTTTTTAAAAGTTTTCTACAGCTAATATATTTTTGGTATTTTAGGGTTTTCGACATTTCTAGGGTTTTCGGGATTTTAGCGTTTTGATAATTTGAGTTCGGGAATTTGTAGGCTTATGTGACTTAGCGATTTTATTGATAAGATTATATTTTAATATTCAGAGGTTCGAAATGTTAAGGATTCTTCGGAGTTCTTGATTGACCCAATCAGGAGGACAGGTAGGTGCATCATCCTTATACGATACGTAAACACAAACGTGAATTCATGTGTTTCATGTGATTCGATGATTTTCGTGACTTACGTGACTTACGTGATTTACGTGTTTTACCTGTTTTACGTACGTTTCATATAAATCATGTTCCTATGTAATTTCATATATATGAATGGCACGTGCATATCACGTCAGGGTAAGAGATGGTTGTACCGTAGTGATGACGGTGATGATTTGAGATAGTGATGTACGGGGTAGAATGCGATGTTTGTGACTAGTGACTATTAGAGGAGTCGAGGTTGGGCTCACTGGGCACCTGGCGGAGACAGGCGTGATCGATCTGTCTACTCAGGCGTGATCGTTCTGAGGTGCATACCGCCGGATGAGATATTGATGTGACCTGATAGGAGGCCATTGGCGTGATCGTCCAGTGCACTACCAGGGTAAGCTGCCGCGAGACTTGGGGATGGCCTCCCAGTAGTCTTTTGCGCGCGAAGGTGTCGAGCCTAACCTAGGGCCCTGTGTTGTGTGAAATAGGAATGTGGGAAAAGAAGAGTGTGCATTATATCATGTTGTGAGGTATTGGGTTTGGGGTTGAGTGCACACTTGCATACATGCATTTTATTCACCTACTGGGCAAATTGCTCAGTGTTTACGTGTTGTAGGTACTGAGTCTGACGCTGATATGCGTCGAGACGAGGCGGCTGGTGGCGGTGCTCCACGGACTTTTGAGGGCGAAGCGGTACATGGATGAAGACCTGTGGAGCGGCGTTGGGGCTTTTGTTCTTTTGATATTTTGGGGCTTTGGCCCATGTACAGATATGACGTTGTAGACAGAGTTTTATAGTAATGTATATTATTTTAGGAAAAAGTTTTAATTAGACGGGCCTTCCGCGGCTTACGTTGCGGAAATCCGCCACTAATCCGAATTAGAAAAGTAGGGTCGCCACATAATTACAGCTCATACTTGTGCGACAGGATGGACAGCCGCACGTCAAGTAGTGCCTCAACCTCAGACACGATCTGATCGGGAGAACGCCGTCTTCCCTCATGCCATCGTCTATTGCGTTCAGACCAGAGATGGTAAATAAGTGAAGCAAGGACGTGTCGCGGCCCTAACGAGGCTAAGTGATGTCCCCGCCATCTCCGAGCAGCCCAATGAACAGCCTCGAACCAGTCCCTGTACGGCCAACCGAAGCGCAACTGGTTGCATAAAACGCTAATGCAACGTCTAGAAAAAGGGCAGTCGAAAAACAGGTGGCAAGTCGTCTCCGTGAGATGTTTGTCACAAAGTAGGCAGGTAGAGTTTCCCGCCCTAGCCTCCACCCACGCCTTGTCCTTAGTCGCCAACCTATCTCGTATCGCAAGCCAGAGGATAAATTCATGCCCAGGGATAGATATAGGCCCACCAAATAGCGCGTACCAGTTGACCAAAGGATTATGCAGCCTCAGACTCCCTCCAGCCGAGTGGGTGGTGATGCGTCCATTCCCCGTGGCCATCCACCGTATCATATCCGTGTCATCAGGCCGAACAACAGGTAAAGAGGGGCCATGTCCATATATTCAGTCGTCGTCCGAACCGGCCAGTTCCAGCCATGCGCGTTGATGATGGAGCTGAGCCTTGAGTCGAGGGGTAACCCCATGACCATAGGCCCGCGAGGAAGCTGCTCCACCAACGGTCTAGTGATAAGCCACGGATCAGTCCAGAGTCGCGTGTTGGCGCTATTCCCTATACGAAACTCAATGAGAGGCCGAATGTGTTGCCGAAGCTCCAGAATCTTCCTCCAACTCCAAGAGGTCCTAGGGTTAGGATTGATGGACCACAGCGAAGTGTCGTGAAGCCTCGTTCGTCGGATCCAAGTAGCCCAGATAGAGGTTTCACCTTCACTCAATAAGCACCACAGTAGTCACATCAACAAGGCCTTATTATAAGTCTCGATCAATCTCAGTCCAAGACCGCCTTCCTCCCTAGGCATACAGATGTCGGCCCAAGCCACCTTAGCGCTCGAGCCCCTCCACAAAAATCCTCTGAGTTGCGTCTCAATAGAACGTATGATGCCTTTGGGAAGAAGAAATACGCCCGCCAATAGGTATGAATACTAAGGAGGACTGATCGAATCAGTTGGGCTCTACCAGCGTAAGAGAGGGAGAGGTTAGTCCATGAGCCCAAACCTCGGTCAATGGCATGTACAAGTGGGGCACAATCCGCAATAGTCAGCCTCGAAGTGATCAAAGGAACTCCCAAGTAACGCACCGGCAGAGCGCCCGGCGGGAATTCCATAATAGCCATAATTGCCACTTTCAGCCGCTCGGCTTTCTTCGAAATGAACATCTTGCTTTTGGCAATGTTGGCCCGAAGACCAGATAAGGCAGCAAAGAGATCCAGGCTTTCCTTGAAGACGTTAACGGACGCGACATCCGCATGTGAGAATAAGAGAAGGTCATCGGCAAACGTGAGCATGAACATTTCAGTTGGCTTGCATCTCCAATGATAATGAAAATTTCCGCTCAGTCGAATCCGTTGCTCAATAACCCCATGTAGGACCTCCATCACCTATGTAAAGAGATAGGGAGAAATGGGATCACCTTGGCGAAGGCCCCGTCGCCCTCTAATGTAAGCTTCGGGCTGACCGTTGATGATAATAGAGAAGTTCGGTGTAGTAAGGCAAGCCCGGATCCATCGCACGAAGATGGGGTGAAAATGAAGCACTTCAAGAGTAGTGAGGATGAAATCCCATTCAACCCTGTCATAGGCCTTCACGATGTCCACTTTAAAAGCCACCCGTTCGGGCAGCCCCATATTATTATATCCATGACAGATTTCTTGAGCTAAGTGAATGTTATCCGATATTCTTCGCCCCGGGATAAACGCCGTTTGGGTAGGATGAACGAGCGTCGATAGGCAGCCCCTAATCCGGTTTGCAAGGACCTTCGAAATAATCTTATATAAGTCGCTACAGCAAGAAATCGGTCGGAAGTCCTTAGCCATTCTCGGGTAGTCACACATGGGAATAAGTGTGATGAATGTAGAATTGAGCTCTCTCAGTAGGTGGCCAGTACGGAAGAACTCCTTAATTGCATGCGTAATATCCGTTCCAATGACGCCCCACGCGCTTTTTTAGAAAGCAGCAGAAACCCATCCGCCTAGGCGATTTATTATCACCAATAGAGAAGAGGGCTGTTTTAATTTCCCCGTCCGTGACCTGCCGAATCATCTCCTCAGCGGTACCCGTAGTCAGTTTCCGTGAAAGGGAAGGCGTGACATCTGATGAGGCTATAGTAGTCGTGCGGCTAGATTGCCCAAGCAGATCTGTGTAATATCTAAGTAGTTCAGCCCGCACTTGACTATCCCCATCGACTCCCCATTTCCAAAGAAAAGATGCGATTGATCGTCCGCCGAGTAGCCACCTTCTTAAAGAAGAACGCGGTACATTGATCGCCGTCTTTCAACCACGCCACCTTTGCTCGCTGGGCAAGGGCCGAATGCTCCATTTCAACTGCACGGGCGTAAATAAGTCGACATCGCTTTTCAAGTGTATGCAGCTGGGTTTCATAGGGTGGGATAGAGATAATTCCTGGATCGTCTCGAGGAATCGTCGCGCTTCGAGAACATTGCGGTTCAGGTCTCCCTTGTCCCGTCGAAGACCTTTTAGTGCCTGTTTGGTCATCTTCAGCCGCCGTATGATGGAAAACATCGGGTATCTACATGCCCGTTGACTCCAAGCCTCCTCCACTAAGGGAATAAAACAAGGATCCCGGGTAAGAAAGTTGTCGAATCGGAAGCTGTCTCCCTTACTCCGCAATTGGGATTCAGCCTCCAAGATGAGCGGAGAGTGATCTGAAGTGGCTGGGATAGCACATCTATATGTCAGATCTCCAAAGCAGGCGAACCACGGCGGATTGCCAAGCATCCTATCTAGACGACGCCAAACCCCCGAAGAGCCGCTTTGTTGGTTATACCACGTGTAGAAGGCGCCAACTCGTGGCAAATGAACATGGTCCGAGGAGGTAAGACACGTAGCCATATCTCGATAGCCCACCGTGGGTGCTCCCCCCGGGC
>JAPQWV010004738.1:0-26946 GCA_027422505.1 Craterostigma plantagineum
CGGTTCGAAAAGAACCAATACACAACACAAGAAGGCCGATGAAAGCCAAGTTGTGGTCATAATATTGCCAATGTCTTATGATCTTATCTTCTTCAATAGCAAGAAATGGCCACATTTAAGCAGCAAAACTATGGCCGAAATCGAATGCTCCACAGAACAAATTTACATTTACTACTGAGAGAAAGCATTCTTCCTTATCATGGCAAGCACTACCATGGTGGCCATCCACCACAAGCAGCCTTCTTCCGCCGTCGTTCTCCCTTCGTCGCTCTCTGACTTCAACGGCGCCAAGCTCACTGCTTCATTACAGTGTAAGAGGAAAGAATGGCGGTCGAGGAAAGCAGCAGCTTTGAGCGTGAGCGCATCGAGTGCGAAGAAGATTCTTATAATGGGAGGCACTCGATTCATCGGCGTGTTTCTATCAAGAATGCTCGTCAGAGAAGGACATCAGGTTTGAGTTATTGCCTTGCAAGTGTTTGAGTTATTGCCTGAATGTCTCTTCATGTGTGTCTGTGTGTGTGCGCAGGTTACTCTATTCACCAGAGGAAAAGCTCCCATTGCCCAGCAATTGCCCGGCGAATCCGATGCAGATTTCGCTGATTTTTCCTCGAAGGTGTTCGCCTTTTACTTGTACATATATACGTAAGGTCATCGCATCGAACGCCTTACGATCTCTTTCGATTTCTTTGCGTAGATTTTGCACCTCAAGGGAGACAGAAAAGACTCTGATTTTGTGAAGAGCAGCCTTTCCGCAGAAGGATTCGACGTCGTCTACGACATAAACGGTGAGCATTTTTCTCCACCGACAGGCAATTTCGATGTCTGATTCGAATCCTCGTTTTCAGGCCGCGAAGCGGTCGAAGTCGAACCCATCTTAGAAGCCTTACCAAAGCTCGAACAGTGAGTTCTTCTTCTTCTAACGAGAGCTTTTCTTTCCTTCCGCTGCGTATGTTTGAATGGAATCCTATTGTCAGGTACATATACTGTTCTTCGGCTGGAGTCTACTTGAAATCGGACTACCTCCCCCATTTTGAGGTCTGCAAAAATATTTTATTTCAAGAACGAACCATTTCGTTTCCATCTTATTAGATAAATTCCCCTTACGTTGAGTGATCTTATTCGTTCTTCAGACCGATGCAGTCGATCCCAAGAGCAGACACAAGGGAAAGCTCGAAACTGAGAGCTTATTACAGAAGAGCGGCGTAAATTGGACGTCCCTAAGGCCCGTGTACATATACGGACCATTGAACTACAATCCCGTCGAGGAATGGTTCTTCCACCGCCTGAAAAGCTGGCCGGCCCATTCCCATCCCAAACTCGGCATGCAAGTCACACAGCTCGGCCACGTTAAGGTGATTGATTATTCCCGTCGTAGATAAACGAAAAAAAAAAAAGGGACTAACTAAAAAAATGTCGTCTTTTTTAGGACCTTGCGACGGCTTTCGTCAAAGTTCTTGGAAATGAGAAGGCGATCGGAGAAGTCTTCAACATCTCGGGGGAGAAGTACGTCACCTTCGACGGGCTGGCGAAGGCCTGCGCTAAGGTAATGCTTGTATGTTAGCAGAGTTTTTTCTTAAGGCTCTGTTTGGATCGAGGAAAGTGGTGAGCAAGAGGATATTAATGGAATTTTGGTTCTAGCGTTTTTTTTTCCATTGTTTTAGAAAAGCGGAGTGAATCGTTCTCTTTCCATGTTTTACCTTTAAACTTAGTTTTAAACTTTCTTTTCTTTTCTTTTTTTTTCCACATATATTTCTCCTATCAGCCGAACGTAAAAATAGTTTTCCTTTTCGATTCATTTTTTTCCTTTCCTCGCTAAATTTCTTAACCAAACGCACCCTAACTTGGTCGACGGTCAGGCTGGTGGCTTCCCCGAACCTGAGATAATTCACTACAATCCGAAGGAGTTCGACTTCGGCAAAAGAAGCCTTTTCCCTTCCGCGATCAGGTAATAAAAAATTTTTCGATGTTTCGTAAGTTGGACGAGCGAGCTCATCGCCATTTTTGTTGCAGCATTTCTTCACTTCGGTGGAGAAGGCGAAGAGCTTGCTGGGGTTGGTGCCCGAGTTCGACTTGGTCGAAGGCCTTAAGGATTCTTACGACCTCGACTTTGGTCGGGGAACTTTCCGAAAAGAGGCGGATTTTGAGACCGACGACATTATTCTTGGCAAAGAGCTTGTGCTTCAGAACTAATCTAAGCTAAAGCCATTTGTTTTTGTTCTGCTTTGTACATCTTCAGTCAAATGTTTGAAAATCAAGCAAAAAAAAAATTATCATGTTATTGGGCCAGGCCTAAAACGTTTTGTATGAGCGTATAAACGTTGGCCAACAAATTTGAGCCCACTTGTCAGTGGGCCTAATCAAATCCCTTTTTCTTTCTTATTTTGGTTGAATTCAATTTGAAAGCGAATTTCAAACCTTATTATAAACTCGGCTTCCAGTGGGACCATTTCAAACTAGGGCTTTTACAATTGAGGCTCTTCACAGTTTAAATTTTGGTTTCCGGCCCATGTTAGGAAATTTGTAGTTTTAAGGACCCAACTTCTGCAGTACCACTTCAGTGTTTTGTAGTACCACTTTATTGTTTTTCTGTACTATTTCATTGTTCTGCAGTACCACTTCATTGTTCAGTAGCACCACTTCATTGTTATGCAGTACCACTTCATTGTTCTGAAATAACACAAAACGATGATTCGACACCAGTTCATATACACTTTATATCACTGTGTAAATCTAGTCCTTATCTCTTCTATAAAGATTTGGTCATTTAAACAATAGTTCTTTGTAATCTAAAACCTATTTTAAAACACCTTTTTGGGACTGACACGTAATTAAGCCTTTCAACTAACGCAGACTAAAAAGGAGAGAAACGAGATCTACCCATAATTCATCTTTTTCTAGGAAAATATTTTATTTTATTTTTTGTAAATTGTGATAAAGGTTAGGGAGGTGCATTAATGGTGGACGGTGCTTGTAGATTAGATTATTTGACGAAAAGGAACTGCTTGTAGATTAGATTATTTGACGGAAAAAGGAACATGAACTTTCAATTTCCCATGTGTTGTGTGTGTGTGTGTTTTTTTCCTATTTCTTCTTTTAATAATAGTAAATGCATATTAAAAGAGCGATGGCGCTAGAAGGTAGTTGAATGTGGGGTAACGGTCGCCGACCAAATCTACACGGCCGTTACTGTGATAGGTTGTAATTAGAAAACGAAAGCGTTGAACACTTTGTAGGGAACACAAAGGCATCCATCGTATTATTTTATTACATATGTCTGTGTTGATGTTATTATAGTATACCACGTGGTGAATATGTTGCATTTGATTACGTTGGTTGGTTGATGCTGACTTTTGATTATTTCACTAAATACACTTGAACATCAATTGATCTGTCTTGTCGGTTTGGATTTTGTTAGTTTTTACAGTTAAGTCGCGATTTATTTTTTCTTTTTTTTAATTTATCTTTCATATCTGAAACTTCCAACTTCTTCACACTTGAAGACTTCTTTCACATGTGAAGTTTTATCATTTACTCTATCCTTCAAGACTAATGATGATGATGATAGGCTATGGATTCTTTTCTTTTGTTTTTATTGTTTGCGTTAGGAAACAAGTAAGAAGTCTTCACAAATCCATCAATGATTAAGGACTAAAGATATCTCGTACCATATGTCAAAACATAACAGAAAGAAAAGTAGTCCATGACCTCCTAGTTCAAATCTAATGACCCTTAATCCAAATCTTACATGAAAAGATGCTTTAATAGGCTAATATAGATGGCTATTTCTTGTTAGTTCTGTCTTTTCTGTCCTCGACCTACTTTTGATGACACAATAAATGTTGTTCTTTTTTGAGAGATTATCTTATTAATGCATATTGCATCAAACGTGACTATTAAAAAGAAGCAAATTAGATAAATACATACATTAAGTTCTTACTAAAAAAACTTAATTACATAGGACTCTAAGGCAGATTTCACCTCTAACACAACCTTAATCCGAAACAACCCATGAGAATTTATACAGTAACACTTACTAGTAATTAATGAGCTTTTTCTCCAAATACACCAAAAGCCCATATTAGTTACACCGACCAAACACTCGAGAAAACAAAATACACATACATTTATACATATTATAATGCGTCTTCTAATCTTCTCTACCAACGACATCCTCAAGCAGCCGAAGGGGCGGCGATCAAGTGAACCACGCCGGCCTCCTTGATCTCCGGCGCGACTCTACCGCCGTCGACGGCGACGGCGCCGCCGCCGTAATCCAACGTGGCGTCATCGTATATCTCCCACCATTTCTTGACCAGCACCTTAATGTCTTCCCTCTGCATATTCTCCTCTTCGCCGGTGTACCTCCACGGCTTCGAGCCCGCCGCACAGTAGTGCACCACCTTAACTTCCTCGAGCTTCACATTCTCAGGGTGGCGCCACAGCATCGCAAGTACGAGGTTGTAGCTGTTTGGTATCGGCTTGTACTTGTCCTTAAAGAACATATTCAAGAAATCCTAAAAAAAAAATAACCCAGAAAGAATCAGACCCTAAAACGTCATTACACGACCATCCCACGAACGAAAAGAAATTGCAGCGTACAATTAATTATTCATTAACCTGCTCGGCAAATGGGGTGGGAGGGGTTATTTTGAGCGTGTGTAAGAGATCGTGGTAGGTGGGCAAGCTTGGCTCGTACACGAACATGCCGGCGTTGAAGTACAGCGGCGGTTTCGGGCCCAACTCCTCGGGCCAACGGGATTTATTCGGGCTTTGCTGGCAGTACCCTACTTTGTACTGCGGCGCGTGGCTCCACGTCTTCTCACAGAAGCAGTCCATGACGGCGTAGAAATGACCGTTGGGCAGTTCGAACAAGTGGTCTATGTTGTCGTAGACTTGTATGTCTCCGTCCAAGTATACCATCTTACTGTACTCGACGAACTACACCACAAGAAGAATTCTTTGATCAATTAAGAGACTGAAAGGAAAAAAAAAATGATTTCTTGTGAGGATATTATAACGATCATAACCCACCTCCCATATGCGAAGCTTGGAGTAGTTGATGACGTAATACGCCATGGCGAACTGGGTCTGGTTTTCCGGCGGGTAGACGGGGTCTATTTCCCGGACGACGCAGCCCTGCGCCGCCAGCATGCGGCGGTGCTCGGCGGGGACGTCGGGGAGCACGGCCACGACTAGAGGGTAGATAGATTTGACCTTCCTCAGTCCTTTGGCTAGGCCGATGACTCCTTTCACGTAGTCGCCGGCGCCGGCTAGGAAGGTTACGTAGGCACGGCTGGGCAGGCTGCCCGCCTTCGCTAGCTGCCCGTGGTTATTGCCAGTTGTCATGAGCTGGGGAGCCATTTTTTATTATTAAATATTATTATTAAGTGAAATTGAGAGATTATATAGTGATTGATTTACTGTGCAGTGCTTTGTGAGAGCTATTTTGCGGTTGATATGAGGTTTTGGAAAAATGGGGAAGAGTTGGGTGGTTTATATAGAAATTGTGGTGGATGAAATAATACGAAAAATAAAGTTAACAAAATAAATATTAAAGAGAATAGTTGCATGAAAGTGAGGGTTAGTTGAGTGTACGACGTCGTATAGTAGTATGTTACCTCATGGGTTCAATTGACTTTGACGACTAGAAGATACGAGTTAGGTGATTTGAATTTAATATACTTCAACGGCGAATCTAGACCCTACGATTGAGATCGGACGGTTGTCGGCAGCTGCGGAGAAACTTCGTGAAGATAAGATCGGCCGTGGATCATATGGGGTAATTTAATTGAATGATCTAATCGGTAATTAATGAGAAATCATACGTGTGATTGAATGACAAGTGTTTGTTTGTAGTCCCCATTTTTATTAAATGGGTCCCACGCAAAGACTAAAAAAGTGGGAATCGCTAGTGCCACGTGTCAGGACCTAACCTGCGTTGTTAAGTGTAAAGAATAATAATCAGCTTAAGAATGAGTTAAATTAAAACTAATTTGTCATGAGTCTATCAACGCTACGTGCTATTTTCTCCCTTTATTCAACTTTAGGATAAATTAAATAAGCATTCGAAAGAGAAAGGTTTTCTTCCTAACTGATGAATCATTGATTCGTGAAGGATGATGAATGACTGTTGAGGTAATTCAGAAAGAAAGTTTGTTCAGAACAATTTTCATTTTTATGTTCGAAAACGGCCCATCGGAAAATATTCGATAGCCCATTAAAACCACAAGAAAATATGCAGATGGGCTTTATTTATCGTTTTATTAATTAAGTTTAATAAATATTGCGAAAAAAACAAAAAAAAACAAAAAAGGTTCCGTTGCCGGGAATCGAACCCGGGTCTCCTGGGTGAAAGCCAGATATCCTGACCGCTGGACGACAACGGATTATATTAAGAATTTCACTGTAATTGTATAAGGCATATTGGACAATGAGAGTACAGAACTGTACAGTTTTTTAATAGCAGCAATAAGCACAAATGGTAAATAGATATTGTTCATAACTTACATTACAATAATATAGTAGGAAATCGGCGGATTGGGTCTTTATGAGCTTGGGTTTGAGTAGTGCAGAGATTTGATAATAATGACTGATCATTCTTCTTTCTTGGTAAAAATGGCTGAAAACATTATAATTTTGTTCACATGATGAATTGATTATGTATGCTAATGAAGTAAAGTTATCGTATTATTAATCTAATGATGTTTTCTACTAAACTGAGAGAACACTGTTTGAGATCATTCATGTGCTGGGAAAATATTGAAAAGTAGTCAAATGCTAAGTAGAACCAGCGAGTTCTCAGGTAGAAAAAGGTACAGCTTTAGATAATGAAGTGATATATATTATGTCAGCCATGTACTAGGTATCTATGTGTTATAATCAAACTATAGAATGAAGTTAATGACGAACTGTTTTACAGTATATTACACACAACGTTGAAGACATCCTCTTACTAATAATAATGCTTTGTGCTTCAGACAAGTTTAATTTAATAGAGATGATCATGTGCATAGGTTCTTGTGTATGTAGAAAGCGACAAACAATGCGAAAAGGACACATAATAAAGAACCCTAGCTAGGTTTGAAGAAAACGAAATAGCGTAAAAGGACTTCAACGAATTATTATATCACTATCTTATCATATATACTCATCGCACTATCGTTTTGACCGTTGAGAGACGAATGTTTTATAAAAAAATGAATGAACTCCTCTCCTTCTCTCCATTCACAGTTGTCATTTAATTCGCCTTTTTGAATATGTATTTACTGTTTTCCTTCGTTGCGTAAAATGTTGGAAATCTTGCAGACACACTGATGTACTCGTACGGACACGATCCAATCCTTCTTTCCCTAAAGATAATTCCAAACTAATAATAACATTTTTATCTCAGTTCTCAGGGTTTTCGAGAGACAAGAAAGAAAAATGCAAATGCAAGCTTGAAAAGAGAAAACAGAAAACCCCACAAAGAAAAGCTGTACAGTGACTGCTCTCTAAAATCACTTTAGCCATGAGCCCCATTGATATGAACTCATGACAAGTCACCGAGGAAGAAGCAAAAAAGCAATAGTTCAAGAAACTGTTTATTACCCTCAAAACCCTCATTAAAAGAAACCCTATTTCTCAATCTTTAGAACCCCATCTTTCGAAAGTGAGCTTTACATCTGCCAAAGATACTGAGATGTTACACAACATACTCATCATTTAAAGGTAGCCCATTTGTGCTTCTCCATCCTTTGTTTTTCCTCATTTTTCCAGCTGATAATAACAATGATGGGAGGAGAGGAGATAGGGGGTAATATAAGCAGTAGCACAGCAACTTCTTCATCGACAAGTAGGTGCCAAGACTGTGGTAATCAAGCCAAGAAAGATTGCCAGCATCTAAGGTGTAGAACATGCTGTAAGAACCAAGGGTTTCAGTGCGAAACACATGTAAAAAGTACTTGGATTCCAGTCGCAAGAAGAAGGCCTAGGCACCATAATATGACGATGACGATGCACAGCGACAACAACAATCAGCAGTTTTTAGCACCAACGACTGTTCAGCAACAGCTTTGTGGACCAAACCCTAAAAGATGCAGAGAAAGTACGGCTGCTGCTTTAGGTATAGTGCTGTGCGTGCGTGTGTGTTCTTTTATTTCTTTTTCAGTCATGATATGCACAAGATTTTTTCGTAGATCCACTCAAGATCTATCTAGATTGTGTAATAATTGTTTTTTCATGGTCTGATTTATTACATCTTCTGTGCTGGGATTGTGTTTAAAGTTTAAACTGCCAAAGCTAGTCACTTAACCCTAATGAAAATTGAAAACCCTATGATTAACGTTGTAATGAGCATTGGCCAGTCAGTACTCACTGCAGAAGAATGTAATCATTAAAGAATTATTCCTACATGTTATGACTTATACCCTACCATCATTAGCTTAATCTTTTTTCAGACTATAAGTATAAGCTCCCTCTTAACTTATTTTTTTGAAAAAAAAAATTAGATGTATATATTGAAGATGCTGGTTCATTACAAAAACCCCAATTATTTTACAATGCTATTTTTTTTTCCGGAATATACATATACAAATTAGGGTTCCAAGGATCGGGGGATTTTCCTAGCGAAGTGAGCTTCCCTGCAGTTTTTCGATGTGTTCAAATGAGCTCAATGGACAGCGTCGTCGATCAATACGCTTATCGAACCTCAGTGTGCATCGGAGGGCATACGTTCACGGGAATATTATACGACCAAGGCCCTCATCACGAATTGGAAGGAACTGCAGATTTTCTCACAAGAGAGAACTACTCTTCATCGCCGGGAAATCTCGGCTTATCTCATCATCAGTATAATCATCCTAGCAACTTCATTACAAATACTTCTGGTAATAATACAGCCTCCTCTTCACATCTCAACCCTTACTGTCCCGCTACCACCACTTCTCAGTTCTTTCAATATCCCAAGTCTTGAATAAGAGAAAACTATGCCCATTATTGTATGGAAACCATAATGTTATAACCTTCTATTGATTTGTATATCTATGAACTGATGGAGTCTTTCCCATTTAAAAAATGTAGCATAAAATGAAAATGAATGTTATTCGACATCATAAATAGAGATTGAAAAGCAAGGTTTTATGTACACTAGGAAGTAATCGAGCCATGCATATTTGAGAGTTGAATTGGTAATAGTTTAGTAGCTCACTGCTGCGACGGTTGAGACCATAGAGTCCACGCCGCACACATTGTGTCCTCGGCATATCTTGTAATAACCGTCCTCGCCCCAGTTTGGTCCCCACGAGTTCTTGATGATCCAATACGGTTTCTCCCTCAGTCTTATAGGAGAGAAGCCTTCCGATCCATAGCCAACCAATAGCACTCCATGGTTAAGCTGCTTCGAGCATATGTAAGGGCAAGAAACTCCTCTTACATACGTTTGCATGAAAGCAGCATTGATGCCCACTGCATCGTATACGTAAATCAGGCGATTCGTGCGTTTTTAGGGAGTTTGGAATAGTTTGTGTAGCAGTGAGTAATAATTACCGGCGAGAGGGCCGTTTTTTGACGAAGGTTTGCAGCAATCTGGGATTCGTCTAGGGACACGACGCTGAAGTTGGAAACCTTAGCGGCAACCTTGTTGCTATCGAACTTGCAAGAGTTTTGGTCCGTGCCTGTGTATGGATAGTCTTCTTCTCGCATGAGCCCGCCGGCCTTAAGAGAGTACTCGAAAGCGCTGTTCATTAGTCCACCATTGCAGCCCGAGTCGCATGAATCTTGTTCTTCGGGGTCACACTGAAGGGGGATAGTTTGTGTTTAAAAATGACAAAACGACACCTTTAATGATCAAAGAGGTTAAGAGTAAGTATACGAAAAAATGGAAAAGAGAGATAAACCTCGTGGTCACAGTCCACTAGCTGCTGTTCGCTGAGGCTCACCAGTTTCCCCGTGGCGAGGAAATGGGCTCCTTCCAATGCGCCTGTAGTACTGAACGACCAGCAAGATCCACACGAGCCCTGTTAATCGCACAATTACGCACGCTGTTCATCTTAGCATTGTGTAATAAATAAACAGTACGATTAACCAGATTTGCAGGCTAGAAGACTCAAAGTTGTGCATTTATTTTGCTTCAGCAGGCCACTTTATACATTATTTGGTCCTATGAAATTGATGAAATAATCTCATTTGGAAAATTGATGAATGCAGACATCAAGCTATATACTTTTAACGTGTTCAAAATCTTCATAGACGCATTGCAACAAACACATCATGCGCCTGAGCTCCAGTTGGGATGCAGTATCAACGACCAAGAAGAAGATAAATAATATCAGAGAAGCACAAACCTGATTCTTCACAGGGTAACTGCACCGTGATCTCTCCAATCGAAATCCTTTGGCAAATCATTGGTCGGAAGAATGGGAGCCTTGTGGGCATCCACAGGCATCTTCAACCTTCTATTCACTCCTAAGAATCTGTTGTCTCGCAAATATTAATACCCGCGTGTATTATTAAACGTAATTATAACAGAACGAAACCAATGTTTTTTAGTTTCGGTGAAACCTTTGGCTAAACTCATCGGCAGTGAGATCGGAGAAACGCGTAACGCCGTGGACAGCGTGCGGATCGAGCTTCTGGTTCCTCCTCGCTCGGCGCAGGTTAGCCTGAAACACCTCGAATCTGTAATCGTGCTCCTCCTTCGTGGCGTACGCCCTTTTAAATCTCCTCTTGAAGATCGAGAAATGACGGTCCTCGTCGCGCACCTCGCCGCTCAAAAGGACGCCGCCGTCGTCGACCTCGTCGTGGTTTGGGTCGACGACCTGACGGATTACGGTGTCTTCGCTCGAGGTGAATCCACCGCCGTCGCCTTCATCGGCGAAGGAGCATCGAAACGACGTCGCGGCGAAGATTATTGCCAGGAAAAAGAAGAGCACGAAGCGTGAATCCATCGTTGGTCGGCGTATTCTTTTCGTGTTCCCTTCGTTCCCACAAAGAACGTGATTTTAAATGGAGAATAATACAAACCTAGTCATCACGTGCGTCTTATATCAAATTCAGGTTGCTTACGTGGGAGGATGCGATTGGCTTATTATTAATAGTATGGTTATTGTAAATAAAGCACAAATTTATATGGGCCTAAATGGGCTAATAATGGGTCAGTAAGCCCAAATGTCTTTATACTTTCTTCTTTCTTCTTTCTTGGTCAGTACGTTAAATCAGCTGCGCTCGATCCATTGAAGTATTTACTAGGTAGTAAAGCTGCTAAGCAAATCGAGGAAGCTCGAGGAGATAATAGCAATGGCAAGCGAAGGAGAGGATGCGGCTCGACGCAAAGCGGTGACAGACTACCGTCAAAAGCTTTTGAGTCAGAGGGAGCTGGAAGGCCGCGTTCGATCTGGTTCGGATTTCTTTAAACCCTAATTTCCCTGCGATTTAGGTTGATTTGTGTACGTTGTACCCGGCCGAGCTGACTTGTGTCGCCTTTGGTGTGATTCGTACATCGGTTTGGATTTCTGAATGTAATTTGGGAATATAGTATCTGTTTTGATTTGATTGGAACATATCAGTTGTGTACGATTCGGGGAATTTTGAAAAGCTGCTTGGTGCTGGGCAAGGGTGGGTGATAAAGAAAACTCTGGATATATGTGATGATATGAGTTTGTGGGTCTTTGATTATATCCATGTATTTATTTATGTTTATAGATTTAACGTACAACGTGAAATTTGATGAACAGCTAAGGAGAATTTGAAATCTGTTAAGAAGGAGTACGCCAAAACGGAGGATGATTTGAAGTCGCTCCAAAGCGTTGGACAGATCATAGGGGAAGTTCTCCGCTCTCTAGACAGCGAGCGTTGTAAGCCATCTATTGCCCGATTATTGTGGTCTACGACTTGGTCTGAAATAATTTTTCTTCAGTTGTCGCGGTGCTTATACATTTTATCTTGTATTTAGTGATCGTCAAAGCAAGCAGTGGCCCAAGATATGTGGTTGGATGCCGAAGTAAAGTGGACAAAGAGAAACTAACGTCTGGAACCAGAGTAGTTCTTGATATGACAACTCTCACCATCATGCGAGCTCTCCCACGTGAGGTTGATCCACTTGTGTACAACATGCTCCATGAAGATCCTGGGAACATTAGTTATTCAGCTGTGGGTGGATTATCTGATCAGATCAGGGAATTAAGGGAATCTATAGAGCTACCACTTATGAATCCTGAGCTCTTTATAAGAGTTGGCATTAAACCTCCAAAGGTCACATTCTTCTACGAAATCCTGGGTAAATATTAGTACCAATTGATCTGTATTATCACCGTGGACTTTATTCTGTTTAGGGCGTACTTCTTTACGGCCCTCCTGGTACTGGAAAGACGCTGTTGGCCCGAGCCATCGCCAGCAATATTGATGCAAATTTCTTAAAGGTAGGGACGCACGTATTTCTATTTTATGATTCGTTTTTCAGAATCCATGTGGTGCAAATATCCTTGACTTATGGTCCTTTTGCAGATTGTGTCCAGCGCTATTATTGATAAATATATTGGTGAGAGTGCTAGATTGATCAGAGAAATGTTCAATTATGCTCGTGATCACCAAGTATGTATCGAGTGAAAAAGAATAGTTTGTTCTCTTTCCATTTACAATTTGCAAAAGCTTGATTGGATGCTTTATTTTCCTGAAGCCCTGCATCATATTTATGGATGAGATTGATGCCATCGGCGGGCGTCGTTTCAGCGAGGGAACTAGTGCTGATAGAGAAATTCAAAGAACTCTTATGGAGCTACTCAACCAGCTTGACGGGTTTGACCAGCTTGGAAGGTCTTGTAATTTCATGTGAAACATTATTGCTTTTTCTTAAATGTCGAAATGACTTGAATGAGAACTATCTGTGCAGGTCAAAATGATCATGGCAACCAACCGACCCGATGTTTTGGATCCTGCGCTTCTTCGTCCAGGTCGTTTGGACAGGAAAATAGAAATCCCATTGCCAAATGAACAGTCGAGAATGGAGATTCTCAAGATCCATGCTGCGGGAATTGCAAAACATGGAGAAATTGACTATGAGGCTGTTGTTAAACTTGCAGAGGTAAAATTCTAATCCTCCCAACCATTTTTCTATGGAATAAAGCTTCAAAGATGAAAACTTTAAAGCTGCATCTTTCAGGGTTTCAATGGAGCCGATCTTCGTAACATTTGCACGGAAGCTGGAATGTCAGCACTTCGTGCAGAACGTGATTATGTGATCCATGAAGATTTTATGAAGGTAAAGTAAAAAAAAAATCCCTTGATGATGCCATGCCCAATACTGTCCCTTTTATATGCACTATAAGAACTTTTACGAGCTCCAATTATGGAAAATCATTTCGTAAATTGCTGTCTCTCTTTGATTGTGAAAAATGAAAATAAATCTCATCGGAAGATGAATGCCAGCTTCTCTTTCGGACCAAATCCCCCTTTTTTTTTCCTTGCTAGCATTTTCTCCTCCATCTTTTCATTTTCTTTGTCGTTGAACGAGAATGTGCCAATGTGGAAATGTTATTGTTTTGCAGGCTGTTAGAAAACTGAATGAAGCCAAGAAGCTCGAATCAAGTGCTCATTACAGTGCAGACTTTGGCAAGGATTAGAACACCAAGTTATGTAACGGTGTGTTGTCTCAATTCACTTTTTAAATCCAACACTTTCTGTTTGAATCGACGATCTTATTCTGTAAACCAGCGACAGAAAAACAAATGCTTGCTTTCGTTCTTCATCTCTTTGCCCTATCGTTGCCTTGTTTAATTAACCCAGAAAAATAATGGACCTTCGAATGATATTTTTATCTTATCTTTGTGTCTCGCCTTTTTCGTCAAAGCACTGATGCCTCCGTGTAAGAACATAATCTATACACCGTCGATTTAGCCGAATCAATCTCCTGTATACATCTTTTCACGCCCCATATGTATGCGTCGAATTGTATATATGCTTCATGCTCGTGAGATGAGATCACCAGCGTAACGTATATATTTATATGTTACAGCAGCAAATTAGAGTATGGGCATCCGATTCCACTCATCTGAAGTATAATTCCATATTTTTTTCTTCAAATAGTTTATAATGATTCTTCCGATTAGAGTTGTGAATTTTAATTGTAACGTAACAAAATATGATACTGTAAGCTCTCATGCAGATAATGATATTCTAATTTTCGTATAATTATTATGTTGGAACTACTAAGCATCATATAGGCTTTTTCTTTGGAACACATAGTTTAGCCGCGCATTTTTCTTATATCGAGTCTAATACTATAGGGACGTACGTCGTCATATGCTAGCTTTACATAGAGAGGAACAGAATAACCTAAAGGGAGTTATAATAAGTTGAAATTCTTACATTATCTATAGGATGGTCTCTTATGTTATTCTTCCCTCAGACACCTTTGCTGCCTTGCGATAAACGCCTCCACCGTTCGCCTGAACTCTTCGCTACTCATCCCATCCTCTTCATAATTATTATTACTCATACAACTGATATTCCCTCCAATATTATTCTCCACTTTATTATTACTCGTACTACTTTTCTTGCACTTCTCCGTCGTCATCGTTCTCCTCAACTCCTTGTTACCAATATTATTATTCACAACGTGCAATGTCCTTACCATGCTTTGATCAGATTGGCTTCTATTTATCTTCCTTCTTCGATGGTCATTACATGCAAGTGAAAATGATGTATTATGCTTCTCTTGCAGATTATTGTTACTCCTGCATTTTTCCACGTACTCCTCGTAGAAATCCATGCTTTCGTTTTCGCCCTTTTTGTGTTGGAGGATTTGAAGACGAGGATGCCCACGATTGCATTCCCAATCAAGAAAACGAAACTAGGGCTAATAAGGGTTTCTGAGATTCTCTCGAAGCACTCCCTGGGAAACGTAATTAGGCTGCTGAAACTTGAAAGCTGGGCTGAAAACTTTGAGAGGATGGCCAAGACTAGCAAAAGCTCCATCCACCTAAAGAAAGCTGCGATTTTTTCGATTCGCTTGTATTTCGAAATCGCATTCGCTTTCTCTGCTCTTATGTCCCTGAACTTGAGTGTGTAATCATCCATTCTTCTGTTGTACATAACAACCAAGAACACACTACTCAGAAACTGTTATTCTCTTCTTTTTTTTAAGGATTAGGGTTTCTACTCCAAAGAGAAGTAGTTTGAGATCATAATGATCATAGCTATATACGAATTTGATTCAAGAAAAATCTCTTTTTTCTTTCGTATGGGGCTTCAAGGAAAGAGTGGGAATGTAATTAATGGAGGGAGTGATGGTATATATAGACATTATCTTGTTTTCTTTATTCTTTTACTTACTTTAAATTAAATCAGCTGTGGCTGTGATCTTCATGTAATGGAATTTACTTTACTGTCTTTTTTTCTTGTGGGATTCAAAGTGAGGAGTCTAACACATTTTGGTGGGCAATAAAGAGCACTAATTCAGTTTCCTTTGATGTTGATGTTTGTTAAAACCAGCTGTATGTTCGTTATATGCAGCATCTCATAAAAAAGAAAAAAAAAATCTATGGATTAGGAAGAATATTTCCTTTGAAGTATTTTAACAAAAAAAGTAATTAATATTGAAATATAGTTATAAAGTCATGATAATAGATAAATAATTGAAGTAAAAGTAATCAAATTATGTTTAGTGGGGCTTTGATTTGACATTGAGGTAATTAACTAGGGTTCGTACGTGGAATATTTTACGTCCAAGTGTTGCTCATTTATGTGGTGTTCCTTTTTCATTACTTTTTTGTTAATTTATTTCTCATTTGTTTGATATTGGGTTCCATAATTTGACGTTGTTTCATCTTTTCCTTACTAACTAAGAAACTGCCATGCAATCGTGAAACGTTATTTTCAGACAGACCCACTACACAAAAATAATGGATACCATCAATCAGAAAAATCAGATAAATTTAATTTGTTTCCATGATTAACTAATTGATTTTTCTACCTATTTTTCGTTTTCTCCTAGTTGTGAATTGCTATTTATGTATCCAACTCTTTTTTATCAAAGCTGTTTATCTAAACTATCATCAGCTTACAGAAATTAATTTTTTTAATACCACATAATCCGAAGTGTTAGTGAAAGTTGATCATCCTTTTACTAGGGCAAAGCAAGTGCTAATATAAAGTAATTGCTTTGATCTAGTTGGTAATACTACTATACGATGCTTTTAAGCAACAAAAACCTACTACATGCACGTAATAAAAAGATCAATCAATGACTTGTAATACATCGTTTCTATATGCATTTAAATATTCGTTATGTTTTCTGAATAATTCTGAAAGGCTACTTTATTTTTATTCGAACACCGTTTCTCTCTCTCAAAGGATAAATATGCTTGTATTATTGCCCACGGTTTTACACGAGCGTAGTTGGATCTTTGACTCAAAAACTAATAAATTTATGAAAGTTTTATTTATAAATTAAATACGATAGAGAACGATATACATACGGTAACGTTATTAGATAATTCTTAATATTTTTTTAGGATTTGCAATTAACTTTTATAAAGAAATTTAGAACACTAAGGGCCCACCACTGAACTCTACCACTCAAGTCCAATAAGGCCCAAATTAATATAGCTCAAATAGCCCAGTTAAAATACAAAGACATACTTGAAAGGACTAAATTGCCCTTGGTGTGCTATCGTATTCTCCACGCATTAGTTGTCGTTTTCGCGCCTAACGGAGGATCTATCAATCCCGCGGATTTTCGCCGCTAAAACCCTACCGATCAATCTCCCTAAGGCGCTTCATCTTCGTACGAGGTTTCACCGACGCCTACTATTTGTTGTTTTAGTTAATCGAATCTTTGCATACTCGCTAAATGTGCTTTGTATTGATTCAACTGATAGGCGATGAGTAAATGTACTTTTATGCAATTTTATATTGCGGTGATGGACTATTTACGGAACCTGGTTCCGTTGGCTGGTATGCAATCTTGGATGAATCCTTCATGCGGTGGATATTTTCGCTTGTGGTTCAGGGCTTTATCCTTCGTTTAGTTGGTGATTAGATTGCGTCTTGTTACCGAGGAAATCTCTGGGGGAATACGGTTTTTCTTTGAAGATTATAATGTGGATATCGGTGTGTGGATCATCGATTACCCGTCTTCTTACAGTCAATAGATAGATTACGATTTTCTGATGTTCTGTACCATTGCATGTACCATCTACATATGGTTTTTGCTGATTAGTTTGAATATCTTAGTGGAAAGGATTTTCGTATCGAGTTGCTTAAAATGGATGGGGTTGGAGGTGAAGGTACCTCAATGGCAGCTGAAGCGCTTAACCACGGAGACATGAAGCATCTAAACTCTTCCATATTTTCGGATAGAGATCAACGCCGCACACACTTCACCGCTGGATTGGAACTCTTGTGCTGTATCTCTCTACGCTCTTCGTTTCTTTACGTTCAAGGGTTTTACTTCGTCGCCTATGGACTTGGGATTTATATCCTGAATCTGGTGATCGGGTTTTTGTCACCTCTCGTCGACCCCTGAGCTGGAACCTTCTGACGGTCCTGTGCTGCCCACAAAGGGTTCTGATGAGTTCAAGCCTTTTATTCGCCGCCTCCCCGAGTTCAAATTCTGGTACTTGTACATAGTTAATTGTAAATTTCGCAAGTCATGAGATGGTAGTGTGCTTATGCAATGCTTCTGTTGGAGGTAGCGATCCAGCACCTCGCCGAGCCGCCGGAATTGTCGCCGGAAGTTAGCTGTGCGAACTGAAGTGATTCTGAGCTGAAGAGAAGTCGACGAGCAGGGGAGCCGTAGGATCTTTGGCGCGCAGATCTGATGGACGAAATTAAAAGCTGGAGAGATTGAATGCTATCCACAGGATGACGCGCGAATGAAGATCGACAGCTCAGAATTGAAGAGATAGTTGACGCGGATTGCGAATCTCAGCCGCCAAGATCAGAATCGGACGGTCCATGTTGAAAGTGGCATTTCACTTAAATAAGTGTCATGCGTTTTTCACTGTAGCACGAGGAATGGCACTGGCGACGTGGCGCATTCTGGTGCATTCGATCAGATGAGATGGACGGCTCTTATAAATCGCAGAACAGCTTTATGTGTGAATTTCAGCTTATAATAGCAGTAAAACGAGTTCGACTAGCCATCTTTGAGCGTCTGTAGTTTTCGTATTGAGTGAGAATCTCGGTGAGTGATAACACGAAAGTTGTAGAGGGCACGGTGGTCTGTAAACTTCGTGTTGGGATTAATACGAAATAGAGCTCGTTTGATCCGTGGACGTAGGCCAAAGTCTGGGCCGAACCACGTAAATCCTGTTTTCAACAAGTGTGTGTGGTGTTGCGATTTCAAGCTTCGATTGAGCTCGTTTATGCCCATTCGATCTGAAACACTTGCATAAACTAAATCTACATTGAATCCTCGTTCGAGAGGGGCCATTTCCGCAAAAGTGGTGCAAGTGGTGAGGTGAGCGTGGACGAGAGCTCGGATCCCCGGGAAATGGCCACGACGGATGACTAGCTCGAGATGGAGTGTTCAATGGAGCTAAGGATTTTGGGCTGTGGAAGCTCAAAATGAGGGCCGTGCTCGTGGAGAAAGGCTTGGAGGAAGCCTTGAAACCGGATGCCGAAATGGAGCCGTCGACCTTAACCGCGGATCAAAAGAAGAAGATGAAGGAGAAGGCGTTCTCGGCCATCATCCTCTGCCTCTCGGATAATGTGCTTCGTAAGGTGGCTTCGGAGACCTCGGCGGAGGAGCTATGGAAGAAATTGGAAGCACTCTACATGACCAAATCATGTGGCTAAGACGGCTCTACCTCAAGCAAGCTCTCTATCGGTTCCAAATGAGTGATGAATCTGCCATTGAGGAGCAGGTAAATCAGTTTCAAAAGTTATTATTGGATTTGCAAAATGTTGGAGAGGAGATCAAGGATGAGGATCAAGCGTGTTGCTTTTATGCTCGTTGCCTAAGAGCATGATTACTTCAAGGGAGGCTCTTCTTTATGGAGAGAGAGCTTAGCATGGAGGATGTGATGGCAGCTCTAAGCACTAGCAACTCAACACGAGGATCATTCCAAAGGTTGAGCCAAATTCGGCCGAAATGCTCAACTTTCAACATAAATCCATCCGAGGTGGAAGAAGAGCAAGGGGAAGGAGGTTGCTGAGCCTAAGAGGTGCTTCAATTGCAATGAGGTGGGTCATTTTAGGAGGAATTGCCCAAAGTTGCAAGCTCGGGGAAGTTCCAACCAAACTAGTCACGTTGATGATGGTTTCGAGTATGCCGAGGTGTTGAGCCATTTCGAGGAGGAGGAGGAGAAATGGATCCTAGACTCAGGCTCTAGCTTCCATTAACTTGCCAACAAGGAGTGGTTGCACGAGTTCAAGGAGCTAAGATTAAAACGGTTAAGGTAGGTGATGGTAAGTTTCGACGTTTATGGTTATGGTGCGGTTAGAATGAGGCTTGCTAATGGGGTGTTGAGTGTCCTAAAAGATGTTAGGTATGTCCCTGAGTTGAGGAGGAAACCTTATATCCATCGGCGCTTTGGATAGGAGAGGATTCAACACGCAAATCGCAGCCGGGAAAATTCTAGTCAAAAGGCAGATAGGTTGATTCTGCAGGGCCGGAGAAGGCAGTGTATCTACGTGCTCGAGGGCTGTTCTGTGGAGGCAAAGGCACGCCATGAAACTAGGAAGTATGGTGGTTCTAATGGTGTGAGGGAGGTGCCCCCAGAAAGCCGGGAAGAGTTAGAAACTGGGCGGCCAAAACAGGAGCTCGCAGCAGTTTTTGCTGAAACCTGCTACTGAGGAAATCAGCGCGAGATGGTGACTTTGGACGACGTTTCCGAGCCCGAGATGGAGTTGTTTGTGCCCAGGGATGAAGGGACCTCAAGACCACATGGTAGGGATGGAATTGGAGGTGTAAGAACAGCTCAAGTTATGGGAAGAAAATGTCGGAAAACTCGACGGCAAAGTCGACTGTCAAAGCAGTTTTGGAAAAATCTGATGAAAACTGTTTTTCTGATTTTAGTGCAGATTCGGTCTTGGCTGCGAGGAAGGGCAAGGCGAAGATGATTCCTAGCTGGGGAGAGTTCATGAGGTGGCTCAAGTGGCTAGGTGTGGAGGATTCTTCGAGCCGAACGAAGGAAGTGAGCTCAAGAGTACGAATCGATTCCAAGTGGGAAATTTCGATCCTACTTGGGGTCGGCAAGTTCACTCTTGAGGCTCGCAGCTCCTAGGGGAGCTGGTTGATCAACCGAGAAAGAGCGTATTGATCGAGGTGGAGCTTTGAGGGGGTTTTCGAAGCTCGGCAAGATGATTCTCAGAAATGAAACAGAGGTATGGCTGGTTTTTTTGATGACTTTGGGCGAATTTCCGGGCTTGTTTGGGCAGCGATGAGGATTCCAGGAGTTGGAATCGCGAGGTGGCTGTCTCGAGGTGGAGTTTGTTGGAGGTAGCGATCCAGCACCTCGCCGGAGCCGCCGGAATTGTCGCCGGAAGTTAGCTGTGCGAACTGAAGTGATTCTGAGCTGAAGAGAAGTCGACGAGCAGGAGCCGTAGGATCTTTGGCGCGCAGATCTGATGGACGAAATTAAAAGCTGGGAGATTGAATGCTATCCACAGGATGACGCGCGAATGAAGATCGACAGCTCAGAATTGAAGAGATGAGTTGACGCGGATTGCGAATCTCAGCCGCAAGATCAGAATCGGACGGTCCATGTGAAAGTGGCATTTCACTTAAATAAGTGTCATGCGTTTTTCACTGTAGCACGAGGAATGGCACTGGCGACGTGGCGCATTCTGGTGCATTCGATCAGATGAGATGGACGGCTCTTATAAATCGCAGAACATGCTTTATGTGTGAATTTCAGCTTATAAATAGCAGTTAAAACGAGTTCGACTAGCCATCTTTGAGCGTCTGTAGTTTCGTATTGAGTGGAATCTCGGTGAGTGATAAACACGAAAGTTGTAGAGGGCACGGTGGTCTGTAAACTTCGTGTTGGGATTAATACGAAATAGAGCTCGGTTGATCCGTGGACTAGGCAAAGTCTGGCCGAAACCACGTAAATCCTGTTTTCAACAAGTGTGTGTGTGTTGCGATTTCAAGCTTCGATTGAGCTCGTTTATGCCAATTCGATCTGAAACACTTGCATAAACTAAATCTACATTGAATCCTCGTTCGAGAGGGCCATTTCCGCAACAGCTTCTTTTTCTCCGGAATTCCTCTGTTTTTCTTTTCAGTTACGACACGAGACTTTGTCTTGCTGGTTATATAAAAGATTGGTTTTTATTATCTTACCCTATTCCGTATAATAGGGCCCGCTCGGCCTCATCTCTTGTATTCATTCGCAGGTATTCCATCACAAAGGGCCCTCTGCGTAGCACATCGTAGTAATCATTCCCGTAATCTTCGATGCGCTTCCCCCCGTGTCTGGATATTTTTCGTAAAGTCATTAATTCATCTTATTCAACAACAGCAATACAAAGGGAAGAAACCTGCAGTTGGTAGCCCTTTTTGAGATTGAAATAATGCCCCTCAGTTGTATTCAGAAATTAGTGCAAGAAAATGCCAAGAATACTTGGATAAATAGGATTTTTGTATTGTATTGAAATATTAATTAGCACTCCCATAGAATCCCTGTTTTCATTTTTTTGAAATGATAGAGTTCTGCTATTGTCATATTATATGGTTACACACACACACAGCTGACAGTTGCATTGCAAGGATATTGAGACTAATATTGTTAAAATAAGAATAAATCTTGAAAAACGTTGTGGCTGGCACATAGCATATCATAGGCACATAGCATATCTTTGATAGCATTTCCACGTTTTCAACGATGAATCGGTACTACGATTCTTCACGTTCTCTTCATCCTGCGAGAGATCAAATAAAATAAGTGTTATAAATGAGTTGCCTATATTTGGAAATTGGAAATCAATTGATAATCTGTAAGCAATCGGACGAATTTACACTGTGCACAAAAAGCTCCTATACTTTACGCTCACCCTAAAATTTTACGATACTGCCCCTGGAATCGAAAAATCGATTTGCCATGCACGTAGTCCGATACGTACCATATGGTTAATTAAAGGTTAATGAACCAATTTTTTTTTTTTTTTTTACATTTTCATCGCGATTATCATAGTAAGGGCATGTATATATTTGGAAGGGCTGGATAAATTGACTTTTAAATAACACCTAGAAGCTTTTAATGGAAATGGTTTAGCATAAGAAACGCATTCGTATAAACCTTATATGGAATAGAATAGATAGTAGCTACCTTTTCTTTTCGCCGTCTCTCTTGCTGTTGCACCGCGTCGCCGCCGCTCTCCGCCGTCGCCGGCGGTTCGGTAGTTGGGAAAAGGAACGCAGCCGCTCTCAATGCGTTTGATGTCCTCAACGAGGATTTCATAATGCCTCTCCACCTCCTCAGCCGTTCTTCCGCCGCCGACGGCCCTCGCGACGTTGGCCCACCGCTCCGGCGTGTCCTCGCCGTGCACGGCGAGAGCCTCTCAAAGGCCTTGTTTTCTTCGGCCGTCCAGTTCGATGACGACATTTTTCTTTATTTATTTATCAATATTTTTGGAAAAGAATATCTTTGTTCTGTTCTTATAGTAGGGGCTAGCAAAGCATCGCATGATAAAACATTAGTTTTGACAGTCCCCTCGCACCCCTTTCTCTTTATAAGATGGGGGTCCGCAATAAAAAGTGGACTATTAGTTATTACCAATGTTTTTTAAAAAGTTATTGCGCACTGTGTCGCGTTTTAGTGCTGATAGCGCGTAGCGTAAATAGCGTAGCGCATTGCCGTGAGTATTTCGAGTAAAACATTTATAATGCAAATATATGTATATATACGGTGGGTAACCTAGAACCATATAAGTAAACATACCATTTTAAGTAGCCCCAACATGAAAGTAAGCAAAGCAAGTCTAAGAAACTTCAGATATTAATCGTTAAAAAAAAGAGATGAGTGGGATTGGAGAGCAGAGAGAGAAGAGTGGTAAGATCTGTGATGTGAAAGAGACGCCAAAAAAGAGAGCAAGAGTCCCCATATTGCTACTTCTGTGAGCAAATTGAGGTCTGATTTTGGTTCTCGATCCTAAAGATTGGTCTTTTCTTGTTCTTGGTCCAGTTCTTCCGATGATTCAAGCAAGGTATTTACAGATTTACCCCGTAAATTCAATTTAATTATCTTATACTCCTTAATTGAATAATATAATGATTTTCCCAAATAGTGTGGGATCATAGGAAATAGCGTAAAAAGCGTAAAATATAGCGTATATAGCGTAAAAAACGTAAATATAACGCATATAGCGCACGCTTTGGGGAAAACGCGAAATTTATTACGCTACAACGCGTTTACGAAAAATTTTGCGCTATTTGCGCGACGAAGCGCGCTACAGTTACGCTTTTTAAAACCTTTTTATTACACACACACGCCCAGAATATTATATAGATTAATTTATATTGGACGATGTAATAACCGTTGAATTGAAGTAATAGTTCATATATACGGAGCCATGATACATGGGAAGTAATTAATCGCTCTCATATTCAAATGTATCTTTTGGGAGCATCGAAGGTTGCATTGCATGCCTAATTCCTATCTGATTGGGCTTTGGTTTTCTTGGAAAAAGAAGCCGAAAAAGAGAGAGACCTATTATAGCTCAACTCTATACTAGCCTCGGACGACGTACACGTGGACATACGATTAAGTCTGTATTAACATTAGCTTCGAAACTATTGCATGGCTGATGAACCAATCGTGTCTCATGTTTGGCCTCGAAGTTATTGCAAAGTTATAAAATGCAATGTAGTTCATGTTATTTTATTTTTTTTTTCAAACGAAAGTAGTTTCATGTTATTCATGGACGACATAATGCAGCTATAGGACAAGCTATAGTGAATGTGTGTCTAAGTTTGGGTAATTTACAAATCTAGGCATCCTTTTTATTGTAATTTTCAAAACTAGACACTGTGTATAAACTATTTCAAAAAAATGCATAACATTTTTATATTATATTTTCATAATGTTTTTATTGCTTCTATATTTCCTATTTAATCAAAATTAAATGTGCTCCACGGTGCATTTGTAGGCCATGAATGGAAGAGAACCACAGACGAGGTTTGCATTTACATGTGTTTAATTTATAATTAAACCACGTAATTACATTGACTAGTTAGCGACTAGCCGAATTAAAAATTCATTCAAAACTGTACATTTTATGTACTACATGCAAATTGAAACTTTGTTCATACACTTAGTTAATTACATTATTTGTCTAATATATAATCTCAATACACATATCACTCAGATAACTACATGATTCAATTTTTGATCCTTTTCTTACATAATTTCTGAAAATATACCTACTAATATTAATTTTATTCTATAACTATTTTTTTCAAATTTGAACTAATTATATGATTTTTTCGATATAAATGAAAATCATCATTTATGGTAAGTCTTTTTATGTTTTTGGAATTTAATGAAAAAATGACGGAACATTGGAAATACTGTAAACTATTTATCAGGGAATAAATCTCAAGTGGGGATTACTCTTGTTGTAGGTTATGTTTCTCATTATTTTTTGAATTATAATTTTTTTGGATTGATTTTTTATTTTATTTCAGTTTTCCTTCATTCGATTATAAAACCAATTCATGAAAAGAAATAATATAAAGTAAAGGATGCCTATTTTGGGAAGAATTTGTACACATAATAAAATTAATTCAAAAAAGAAAATAAAGTAAAAGGATTACTATTTTTGCAAGTGCATATTTTTGTAATTGACACTCATTTCAAATGCCTAGTTTTGTAATTAACTCGTCGAGTTTGGATACCATTTATGGTCGTTTTTGTTTCCCCCACATAAGCCCATAAGTATAAATAATATTACCTTATTTAATGTTGGTTGGTTAGTATTTCCAGCCCGCAACTAGTATTTCAGCCGATAGTAGAAGAAAGCCCGTAATAAATAAACTGTTTTATCAGGCAAGATAAATTATATTGGGCTTGTAAAAAAATAATACTGGGCTTTTATAAACCCCTCTTATAACTGAACGCAACATTAGACTCTTAACTATTGAGATGGTCAAGCTAAACATAGACTAACGTGCGTGAAATGCCTAAATATTAATTATTTTTCTTTGTTTTGAGTAGTTTTCTCCTAAAGGAATATAAGACAGTGTGTGTCCCATCCCGAGTAAGTCGGCTCCGTTTTACTTTCGAGATTGGCCAAGATAAAGAGCAAATTATCCAGCACTATAAATAAAGTCCATCTATTAAAGCCGCAACAAGACAATTGGCCCGCTGTCATTATCCACAAAGCCCCGGTTTAAATTCATCCGATGGGTCGGGCCTGTATAATTAATCCATTTCTATTATTACAAAAAGACTAAAACACTCTTATTCCACCTATCTTAAAACCATTGTTATTTCATGTTATTTATATGATAAAAATAAATAAGCAACACCAACTTATTTTTTGTTTCATGACGATCAAATTGATATGCATATCTCATATTTTTCGATATTCATAGGAATGTTTATTTTCTGTAAACTATACATTGCTCAATTCAAGGTTAGATTTGTCATTTTACAAATAATACTAAACTTAACTAAACACATAGGCTGTGTTTAGCTTGTAAGATGGAAACGATTAGACAAAAATATCATGATTATTTGTTCAACGACACGTCTCTTCGAGCGCCCGTACGATCTTCGCGTTTGCCATTTCAATTAAAAAAAGCAATTACGCATTTATTAAATCAATTAAGATATTCATTGTGCAGTGTAGATTGTTGGAATAAAACCCATTTAGGCCAAACGAAGCCAAATTCGTAAGCCTGAGTTCCACCCTAAAACTAATTGGCAATATAGGAAATTCTCCACAAGTTTATAAAAAATCGGTCACAATGATAATGTGAGGGGGAATGTTAAAATAGATAAACCCTAATAAATCACACACATCAGATATTTAAGAAGATATTGAGTAGCTTATGTGGAACCACATCAATTGATTTTAAGTATGGAACCAATTGATTTTAAGTATGGAACCAATAGATAAACCCTAATAATCACTACTCTCAGTCTCACCTAGCACCAATGATTTTAAGTATGGAACAACATCAACTTATGTGGGCTCAGCTCTCCTTTTACTGGGGCCAATATTAGGCCCAATAATGAAATATCACATATAAGATGACGTAATCAAAACCTGGCTCATCTTAGGTCGCCTCCTCGCCCGAGTGCCTAATGCAGGCGACCATTCTTTGCATCTCTTGTGGGTCGTAACAGTTTCCCGCCGTGGATTGATGAGCTCTTCGAAGCTACCTCCTTCTGTCACCTTCACCTAATGCGGGCGATTCTATTTTTAAATTGGCCATGAAATCCACAAAATCATTATTTTTTGGGTGGTTTGTAAATTGAGGGGGAAACATGGGATATTTTATGTACTTAATCGACTATAGTGTCGCCGTCGCTCTGCTGATGGCGACGGGGCGTCGAACGCTGATGAGCTCGAGAAGCATTATGCCGTGAGAGTAATCGCTCGGACTTCTCGGTCAGCTTTCCGCTCGAGCCATACTCGGGCGCCAGGTATTACTTATTTATTTGTTACATTTTATTATTAGTGTGATTGAAGTTTAAATCAATAGATTTTGTTCTTATTTGGTACACTATTACACGAATGTTCCATGATTCTTGTCGAGAATGAGGGTTGGTGTGTCCGACGAAAACTTGGCCAGCCCAAATCAGCAACAACTGTGAAGAACATAGTCGACAACCTTGGTTTCAAAATTCTCGTCCAGCAAGATATTTGCGGCCTTAATGTCGCGGTGGATAATCGAGGGTGGCCTGTGACGAAATATTAGGTTTGTTTCCTATAACTCGAATAATGATTATTTTATTATAACTTACAATCTTCATGGAGGTAGGCAAATCCTTTAGCCGATCCCGAGGCGATTCTAAGGCC